>WYDF02293128.1:0-29693 GCA_009867245.2 Adranes taylori | reverse complement strand
ATCCCACACTATTGGATGCATCGGGCATCCTTTGTCTTTTGAAGATTCTCCACTTCCTACGCAAAACAAAAAAAAACCTTGTAGATTCAATCAAAAATAAAAAATATATATCGGATTTTAGTGCATTTTTATAATAAAATCCGATATATATATATATATATATATATATATATCAATAACTTGTAGATGAACTATAAATGTACTAAAATGTACTGATGCAAACAAAAAAAAAACATAGAAAATTTGGGTAAATGCTTTCATCTTTTGTTTTATTTTCTATTTTTGCAATAAATAACACATTGATATTTCTATAACATTTAATAATTTATTTACAATTTTTTCTAGAATGAATTGTTAAAATTTTATAGATTGGAAAATGTTTACATAACATATTCAACCAGATGACAAAACATACATCACTCATTCTTTTAAATTCTTTTAAAATAAAACAAATTATACAAATATTAAATACGAAAGAATTACAAATATATTTAAAATATTTTGTACAAATACATTAAATATGAGTTCAAATTTCTGTTCTAAATAAATGTTCTAATGTCTAAAAATGTTTAGATTTAAAAGCTTATCAGTTAAATAATTTTTACTTTTGGTTTGAGTTTGACGTTAACAAGAAACTTATAGAAAATGTTACAGATTCTCTTTCAATAAATAAAATAATATGTATTTATGGCTATCACCAGCCAGAATTTGGGCTTGTATGGTAGTAGAACATATTACCGACTGATTTGGCACGGCGTTGACCTTTGCTTAGAGTTAATTTCGCCAAGAGTTAATTTCGATTCCGTCACGTTTTTCTGCCAGTCAAGAGTGGATCAACAAATCTCTCTAAATCTGACCTCAATTTTAATAAAGCAATTAGAAAACTTGTAAAAAACTTTCCCCTTAAATTCTTTGCGTGAAATAGAAATATTTTGTTTTGCGAAAAGTGAATCATAAATATATTTCTTATTCGCGATTGGGTTTTTGAGCTTTTGCGTTTGAGACTTTGATTGAGTTTTTATGCCAAGTTTTTACGGCATTTGCTCCCTAAAGACTTAATTAATAGGCATCTTTTACGGTACATTAACGCATTAGTACCGCATTATGACGTCAATTTACCTTAAAATGACTTCTTCATTATCGGCCAAATCCCGTATTTCACATAACCTTGGACAAAAGAATTTCTAGCGAAATTATGTTGAAATGACACCATCCAATTGCTATTCTGTATAATGTAGAAAATTTCTCATAATTCCAAGTACTTTATATGCAAGCGTCATATTCACAACATTAGTTTTCAATTTTTACATGAACAGAATATCTATTTCTAATTTACCTGCAATTTTATGTCTTCTCATAAAACATTAGAACACAAGTTATTAAATAATAAGTCATATCTCATTTCGTATGAACTTGTTTTACATGTAAGACGATTTGTTCTTAGAAGTGTAATAAACATTAGAAGACAAAATACAAAACAACGTATGGTATAGCGCATTAAGTTTTAGCGTATCAAGTTTGATCTTTTCCTTCTTAGAAGTTAAATCATTAGTAGAGATAAAAGCTACAAACAACTTACATTTCACAAATTCAAACACTTGTAATAATTAGGAATCATATTTTCTAATTATACGAGTTTTTTTCATGATATAAAAGTAATCCTAAATTATCTGACAATATTGCCTTTGACAATACAATCTCAAATGAAGTAATTGTGGACGGATCCGCCACTTCATCTTCGTATACTAAAGGTCAAAGTTTTATTATAGAGCACAAAGCAAATGTTAGTGTTTTTAGTTTTGGATACATATCAATTTATAACATATCTTCTCTAAAATTCCTACATAAATTTAAATTCTTAAATTCCGATAACATATCTTCTCGGATACATATCTTCTCTTAAATTCCTTTCGTTAAATAGTCATTTAAGTGATGATGTTCTATTACTAAATAGATTAGTACACCATCGTACAGTTATAACCATGAAGGAAAAATTTACTTTACATGCCTTTGGATTTAATATTTTGCCGTCGTCAGTAACCTTTCTCTTCGATGACATAAAAACATTACGTAGTAAACATTGTCTGTACTCAAATATGTGTTTTTAAGTACAGTTCATCCTTAATGAGTGGCAGTGGCAGATTTAGGTTAATGTAAACGCCCAAACCGTCATTTTCTTCAAAATTTAGTTTACAGTTAGAACATAAATAGGAAATATTTGAGTGCTGTATAGTATTTAGGGAACTATTAGTTCAATCTTAGATTGAACTAATAATAAATTTAAACGTATATTACTTATTGCAAGATACGAAGGCGCTTACGTCTAACGCATCACAGATCTATTGTGGCTTGTTGTGTAGTGTAACACATACGTAACCTATGTTTAATATGAATTAGGTTTTCCTCGCATCGAGAACAAATTAATGTGTTTCGCTGTTAATCGCTAGTGCTGGGCTGACTGTTTCCACTGTGGCATGTGAAGTCGCGCCGAAAGAGAAATTGTGTGTTACACTACCCCACAGGGTGGCATTAATACCGAAAATTGCATAGAATTATGTGTGGAGACCGTATCAGGTAGTAAGAGAGCCGTGGTTGGCTACACACTGAACCGCATATGGAGCAAAAGTTGAGTAACGGCTCAGGTTTATAAATAGCGTGATTTTGAATATGATAATTTAGTTTCAATTTTTAGATCCAGAAGAAAGCCGTCCAGCAGCAGCAGCAGCAGCAGGCAGCAGAGCGACCAGCACAATTCCGAGACAATGAGCAGAGCGACAACTGGCGACAGTCGCCGACAAATCAATGTATTTGGTAATCGATTCCATATATCGTACACTGTTCTGTGATAGATTTTATCTATTTTGAATAGCTTTATTACTCTTTCTACCGCACCACCACCCAATTCCTATTCACTAGAGCGTATAATTCTAACCTGCGCTAAACGGGGTTACTTTAGTCGCTCAGTAACTCAGTTATTGTACGGTGATTCCTTTTTCTTTTATTCAATAGAGTAGATACTTCTAACCTGCGCTAATCGGAGTTAGTTTTAATCACTTTGTGGCGGTAATACCTACGTTAGATGGGGTGTTGTTGTGGCTGTTAGTGGTTTCACCTCCTTAGTATCTGCTACCCACTAGAGTGTATAATTCTAGCCTACGTTAGTCGAGGTTAGTTTTAGTCACTCAGAAAACAAACAAGTATGTTAGCCGGGGTGTTAGTGATCATAAAATATACTATATTTTCCGTTATACTATTTGTTTGTTGACAGCTTGCCAGCTATTTATACGGTATTGTTTAATTTGACATTAAGTCACTGAGATAATTTTACATTTATACTTCTTTCTTTGTTTAAATTGTCCAGAAGACCAATAGACGTTATTTTGTTATATCGTTGAAAGGTATTTTGTTCATTAGTAGAATTTATTTCAACTGCCCACAAAAATAAATATAATCACCTTGAGTACTCACGGACTCGTAGCTACTCGTGGCTTCAGTGCATCCACTGAGGAGCGGTGGAGGAATAAAAACGGTTCCAACGTGCGGTCCCACGTTAAATTGATCTGGCGCCCGAGAATACATATTTCCGGATAATATTATGTAATAATAAGATATTTGTTTGCGCCATCGGTGACAGCGTCTCCGTTAGCAGCATCGGGAGCGAGAATCTGTCACAAGTTTGAAATCGTTATTCTAATGTTGTTAAAACATTTGATATAAGTTTATACACGTGTTTCATAGTTTAGTGTTCATAGCTCTAGAATGGTATAATTTTTTTCAAGATCCAATTAGTCCAAACTTTAATCGTCCGTGTTTCTATACTGACTATACTGACTATAATGACTATTAAAAGACCTTTCGACTCAAATAGTTTAAACAATATTACGGGAACACACTTTTCTATAAAATGGGCTGCAAAATCATCAATAAAGACTAAAGAGCTTTCAGCGCACTAGAAAAAATATTTATTTGAATCTTCTACTTGTATAATTTCTAAAATATATCTAAAACCTTTTAAATTGTAAATGTAGCAATGTTTCATTCTTTGATCTAAAAACTCAATAATTGGGAAAATTAATAATAAAGGATATTAGCCTTTTTGGAACTAAAAATAAAGATAAAAAGTGCATCAAACTCCGAATTACTGCGTAAAACTCCGAATTACTCACAAAATTTCATTTGATTAAATAGTTTTAGAGTAAACAAGCTCCATACAAACATACATGCACCATAGAAACACACGAAAACATACCTCATTCATAGACAGATATTTTTCAGAAACCACATTTTTAAGCTGCAAAACATGCTTTTCAATCAAAATAGAAAATTTTCATGAATCCTCTATGTTTTGTCTACCTATATACACTGCATACATATTTATATGAAATAAAAAACCCTTTGGGAGGGAGAGGGGGGGGGGGGGGAAAAAGAGCAATTACCGATAATAATTATAATATGTATATAAAGAAATATTAAGAGAAATTGTGCTACTAGACTTATAATCACTGATCTTAAAAAATAATAGTCTTCCGCTCTTTAATTTTATGCATTATTAAAAATTTTTATAATAAATTTATAAAATTGGAGCAGTTAAAATAATGAGTTTTCTGGTACCTATTATAAGAAGCAATATCTACTTACCGACAAATCCCTTGTGAGTCAATAAAGCTCAGCTGAAATTTGTGTGATATACCATGCGAATCATAATAATGCCCCCCAAGCAATGGTTCCTCTTTATCACCCTGACTATGCCTTTTTGTTCCACTTCCAATATGCGCAGATTTCTCATCGTGATCTTTACCGTCGGTGGAATGAATTGTTGTTTGATGAACCAAAGGGGCTTTAGATTGATGGCTGTCCTTGTGATGATCTTTAGTATGTTCTTTATGGTCCTTATGTTCTTTATGATCTTTATGCTCTTTATGATCTTTATGTTCCTTATGGTCCTTGTGATAGAGATGAGTATGTGATTGATGAGAAAAGAGATGCGGCATGTGATTTCCGTGAGGACTGTGATGATGAGAACTTTCTAAAAGTGTTGAATGAATATGGGTAACAAACTGAGCCATTTTGCTAGTACTTGTTATTTAGGAAAATATCCTTCTTCGTACGCCAGGAGTAAGTTGCTTCCTACAATTAAAAGAATTAAGTTTTTATTAGCAAGTGTCATATAATCAGTAGAGTAATAGATTAAAGTAAACATAACAATGTTTAATCATATTTACTATTTCATTCCAAAATAGCGAAATACGTGGTGCTTCCTTTACTCATTTAATTTATCTTTAGTACCTGAAGAAGGGGTAAATGTCTTTGAGAAACAATTGTCAAGTAGGCATTTACTGTTCCTCATGGCTGGAGGTACTGAAATAAAATGATCTCCCTATAAATGTTCAATCAATAAACATAGTTTTGGAACACTTCGTTTAAATTCAGTTAAAATGTGGACTCCAACACTGAATCGTTAGAATTCCAAACAATTATTATTATTATTTTATCCTGTGATTACAAAAATTTAGTTTACATTTTCTTGTCAAATTATCAGCTTTTTGTTCTTGAGCAATCTTCTAGGCAATCAAATAATTTTAGAAATGTAGTTAAAGGAAAGTTTTGATTAGTTATAATAGTATTCTTATCTTATAGATAGTTTGTAAGAAGGTGCTTGAATTCTGTATGTAATACTTGCAAAACGACCATGTTGTAAAAGTTATATAATCGCTTAATGTCTATGTATTAAATTAGATATCACATATGTTTTGCGGTATTTATGAAACAAGTTCTATACTTGCATTTGCAAGAAACCACACAGTGCTATCTCTGTCTAAAAAATTTGTAAATCGAGCTTCAACCAGATTTTTATACAGAACTAATTTTTACAACTGTTATTTAAACATGAGGGAGGTTATTATGATCAGTTGGAAAAAGAAACAGGCATTCATTTAATTTTTGGGCTGTTGGTAAATTGGTGGGAAGGAAAGACATGAAAAGTAAAAAAAATGGTCGGTTAATTCGATGTCCGGTAAATCGCCGCCAGTGACAATCGCTACCAGTCGGGTCAGTTTTTGCAGTTTTTACGGGTGTAACAGAGTTTTCTTCTTTCTTTCTTCCTTTCCATTAATTTTGTTTATACAAACTTCATAAATTCCCTTTTTCATGTGAAAGTGAAAGTAACATCCCTGTATATTTAGTGAGTACAAATTTCAGTACGGAAATTGCTGCTGATTCGTAATCAATTGTAACAGAGGCTGGATTGCACTATGGTATGGCTTCTGTAAGAAGACGAAAAGTCGGATGTAGGTGGCGATTGTCACACATTTTTCATTAGTAGCGATTATCACTGGTAGCGATCGAAAGGTATTCGTAAATTCATCCAACAAGGTCAATACAAAAAAAATCTTAAAGTGTAATAAATAAATGGCCAGTAAAAATGATGGAATGGGCAGTAAGGTAACCAGTTCAACAGTTCATGAAGAACGGTAAAACCCGAACGTCACAAGGGCGTGTTAAGTCAGCGGCAATTCACAGGTGTTTTCTTATCTCACATTCATTTGGTTTATCACATTATGCACGAGTGCATTGTTTTCTTTAATTTGAAATTATTGTTAATTATTTAAGCCGTAATTATCCTAATTTTTTATTAAAATGGAGAAAAACCTGAATACTGACCGGAGTGTAGCAGGTCCATCGCAAATAAATAACTCTGAGATGCCATTACTTCAAAATGATAGCGACAGGGAAAGCAGTGACCAAGAACAAAACGTCTCGCTGAAAAAAAAACGTGTGTATTATTCTTGGTTCTTCGTGAAGAAATTTGATAGTGCTAGCATAGCTCAAGAAGTGTTAGAACAACAAAATATTTGGTCTATTCATTATTCGGATGAATCGGAAGAAGGCAAGAAAACTTAGTATAGGTGTAATAAAATAAAAAACGTGGACCTCAGTGCTCAGCTGAAAGGTATCTCTTATATGATTCTTTGTCAAATGATGTGTAATTATGTACCGTATTGAAGATAATCATGACCACGAAAGCTAAGAGCCCACAGAACCTGGGTTATCACAAGTAGCAAAAGAGGAAGTGAATAAACTATTATATCTTCATCTATAGCCTAAAGCTATAATGACTGCCCTCTCTAAAGTTGATTCTCTCAAATTACCAAAGATGTCCTAATTGAGAAATTACCTCGCCGATCGTCATAATGCTTTATATGGCAATCATACGATTAGTTTAGGAGAGTTGCACCGGTGACTTCAGGATAATTCAGCATTGCCAGAAAGCCCCCATCAGGTGTTTGTGACAACATACGAGATTTCACAAAAAGACGCAGTTTTTCGTTTTGTTATTTCAAGTAAATACCTGCTAGAGTTAGGTCGATATATAAATATCTTACATGTAAACACTACCTATAAACTTATCTGACAAGGCAACCCTGTCCTTATTGTAGGGACCACATATAATCCAAGAAAGTTCCATGCTTTGTGCTTGGCTGTTTCTAGTACAGAGCAACAGGATGACTTTCAACTGATTTTCGAAATCATGAAAGATTATATCCAGTTACTATTCGAAAGTGCTTTCAAGCCAACGGTTTTGGTTGCAGACGCGACAAAAAGCATTCAAAACGCTCTTAATGAAGGATTCTAAGATACTAAAGTCCATAAGTGCTGGGCACATACCTAAAGAAATATAAAACTAAAAATAAAAGCCTTGCAAAGAAAGCTGCCCAGAAACAAATTTTGGCAGATATAGATATTCTACATTTCATAAATAACCAACCAAGATGCTTTTGACAAAGCTACTGAATATTTTTCACACAAATATGAAAATGAAAGAAGTTTTATTGCGTACTTCAAAGATCAGTGGCTCTTTCAAAACCGAAATTGGTATCCTGGTGCAGCGCTACCTTCGCCTTCGACGACTAATACTCTTATGGCTTTCAATAACGTCGTTAAAGACAGCAACACCCTACGTGAACAGCTTTATCAATTCTTGGTCCTAGCCAAAGAAATAATGAACGGGTAGTCCATAAAATGTATACAGAAGCCGGTTTTTTAGACTTTTTAGATCACCGCTGGATTCACCCTTTCAAGTAATATATTTTCTTATTGAATTATCTCCTTTGTAATTGACCTCATCAAATGGGTTACTAATTGTCTGAAATTTGAATGTATTTTTGGAAAATGTTGCTATAGTTTCAATAGTTTCTTTAAAATTGTATTTTATACATTTGTACTAAGAATAATAAGTTATTTTATAACTAGATAAACTTGTAAAATTTCTAGAGTGAACATTGTTTTGCTTTAGCATAGTCCTTTTTCGGAAAAAACTTTTAACCAATTTCATAAATTGAACTAAAGCGTCTATCTGTCTTATAACGTATTTCCTTCCTCATCAGGTTTGGAATTATTAGTTAACCTGTCAATATGACAGGTGCGAAGTGTAAATCGAAAAACATTAACATAAACTTTAACAACTTAATTGCTTTGTCTATTTAAATTTGTTTTTAATCATGTTGATATTAAATGAATTGTTTTCCAAAATGAATGAGTGATAATGAAATATTGTAATATGTCGCAGTTATATTACAAAATAGGCTCAAGGTACGTTGTGCTTACTTTACTCATTTAATTTATCTTTAATACCTGAAGAAGGGGTAAGTGGCTCTGAGAAACAATTGTCAAGTAGGCATTTACTGTTCCTCATGGCTGGACGTACTGAAATAAAATGATCTCCCTATAAATGTTCAATCAATAAACATAGTTTTGGAACACTTCGTTTAAATTCAGTTAAAATGTGGACTAGGAAATCAAATAATTTTAGAAAAGTAGTTAAAGGAAAGTTTTGATACAGTTATAATAGTATTCTTATCTTATAGATAGTTTCGTTTGAAACAAGGTGCTAGAATCCTGCATGTAATACTTGCAAAACGAGCTTGTTTTAAAAGCTATATAGTCGCTTCATGTCTATGTGTTAAATTAGATATCATATTAGATAATTATGAAGCAAGTTCTGTACTTGCATTTGCCACAAATCAGACAGTGCTAACTTTGTCTAAAAAAATTGTAAATGGGTCTTCTACCAGATTTTTTATACTAGAAGTCAGTAGTTTTATTTTAAACTACAATCAAATACTGATCAATTTATTGTTAGTCAATATGTAATCATGTATGAGTCCTATTATACAAAAGTGGATCGTGCGTGACCTATAACCAAATTGGTTATCTGGGATGACGTAGTTTGATTCGAGTAAATTACGAAAATTACAAAACATACTAAAATGAGAGAGAGAGAGAGAGAGAGAGAGGAGAGTAATATAGTTGATAGAACACAGAATGGATATATGAAAGGGAGAAGAGTGATCTACAACATAGTAGTGTTAAATGACATGTTGATTCAGGATGTTTGGCAAGGAAGCTATATTTAACTATTTTTCACTTAAAGGTAGCATTTGATAACATTCAGAGGAAAATTCTATTGAGGATGAGATAAGTAGGTATGCCTGTGATATTAAATAGAATTGTGATAGGGTTATATGAAGTGAGACCAAGGGTGATTCAAAATGTGTCTGATTGGTTCGATATAGGAAATGGAGTAAGACAAGCGTATCCTTTAAGTGGGACTTTATTCAAAATATATATGTCAAATTTAGAAGAGGCTTTAAAAAAAATATGGTCATTACGATATGCGGATGACGGGGACGAAAAAGGAGGTAAATGAAATGTTTGCAAGATTGAGCTAAATTATGAGCAAAAGAGGGCTAAGAGGGAATTTAGAAAAAAACGCGAGTAATGTTATGCAAAAAAACAAGGGTAAAGGATAGCAGGAGGCCTAAATTTTTCTTGGATGGTAAAGAAATAGATGGTGAAAAACATTTCAAATACATGAGATTTATGTTGAGCTACAATGGAAGTTGCAATGAGTATGCAAAAATAGTGTTCATGGTAGCTATGGAGAGGTTAAGATGTGTGTGGGCAAAAAAAATCGGAGATTCAATAAAGACGAGTTTGATGTTAATGGACTTATGTGGACTTATGGACTTAAATATTTTGTTAAATGAGGCTGAACTGTAGCATGTAAGAGAGAGGGGAGAAATTGAGAGATTTCTCCCCTCTCAATTTCTTCTGCTTGTTATTGTGCTTGTGCTTGATGGAATATTAGGAGTTGAAAGATCAACGCCAGCAGAAATAGTAAGGAATGAATTTTGCCAATTTAAATATTAGAATAAGGCAATGGCAATAGTTGTAAGATATGAATGAAAGGTTTGTAAACACAGAGTTTTGGAAAAGAAAGAGCCGAATATAAGTGATTGGGAAATGGACAAAAAGAGTGCATATGAAAGGAGGCCTTCCTCTTAGTGTGAAAGAGGGTATGAAAAATGTGGGATGCGGAAGAAAGTATGAATGAAGTAGAATTGAGAATGAGTGATGTAGAAATCGAAGAAAGATGGATGAGGATTAGAGGCTTTGAAAGATGGATGAGATAAAGAGGTTTTCGTGAAAAATGTTGTATTTAGTCTTTAACATTGATATAAATTTTAGGTAAGCTGATAGTTTGAACTCGATTGAACTCAAATCCGAATGCCAAATCCGCTATTAATATTGCGCCAGAAATATCATCGACACAGTTGTTGGCATATAAGTTATAATTATTATTTAAGGTGTGCCATTTTAGGGATGGCCTAATAAGGTCCCTAAAACGGTACAATATTAAATAAAGACTAATCAACTATTCAATTAATTAAATATATTGTGCTAATTAGAGAATTAATAATATAATTTTTAATATAATGATCAGCACTAGGCGCCGAAGTTATAATGATAAAACTTCGGACTTCCGGTATATGAAAGGCGGAATCTGGTAACAAACGTGGTCTTTTAGATAAAGGTTATAGTATATAATGACTGTCCTGCATTACTGTCCTGCATTATAGTATCGCAATAAGAGAAAAATAAATTTAAAAGTAATATTAATTTACTATAAATTTAAACAAATAATTTACGACTATTCTACTTGTACACATTATAACTAGGAATTAAAAATATATATTATAATATTAAAATTAAATTTACCCATCTCTAACCTAAAAACGTGTCTATTTCCGAGTCAATTTTTTATTATCAAAACGTGTCTATTTTCTCAGCTAAATCCGAGTCACTTTAAAACAAAAACTTAAATATCTCCAAATTTTAAAATTCACATATTAAAACATTGTTTTACATAAACCAATTTAACAACACTATTGTGTAATATTACAGAGACACTATATAGTTCATGACAGCCACTCGAACCATAACTTAGAATATAATATAATTAGCACAAATTCATTGGTTTTAAATGTTTTCGTTTATAGAAACGGTGTCCTCGAGAAAACCTACTTCGAGATACTCTCAAAATGAAATCCGAAACTTATTTGTTGGAAAACATTGTAAAGGGGCGGTGTTTCGACAATTCGCCGGTTATAAATTTTCTGCCACACAAATAGGGTATCCAAATATTTATTCCTTTCTAGAAACTCTAATATTACGCAACAAAAACTAATTAAATTGGTTTTATGAAAAGTGTGGTAATTTATGAGGCAAAAATTAGTACATAAAAATAAAACAAAAAACTTAATCTTGAATAATGGTATTTAAAAAAATTGTAAATAAAAATAATAATGATATTAATAATAATTATAAAGGATGACGTAATATATAGTTACATAACAAGAGTAATGAATACGACGAATAACAATAAGGGGTATGAATCACTCAAAACTCATTCATCTTCTACAAGAATTTATCCAAATCCTTGAACACAGTCACTAGGTACACAAAACCAGGTGACCGTGGAATCATTTAAATTGTCAGTGGTCCACTTCAGAACGGAAAGACCAGACAATACTCTTTAGGCATCTCAAGGCTTCTGAGGGACACTCATATCTTGGTATGCGTCAGTCATGTACATAATACAAACAAGATCAAAGAAACTCGTTAATAACTTCAAAATACGGCATAAATAATATATGGATCTACGAATTATGCGGTGCCACAAATATTATTGCTGTTTGTGTACCGCTGTATAGATTCCTTGTCATAAAATGATGACAGGATGAGCTGCAAACCTTTGATCGATATGTAAGGAAGTCATGCACATGAATCGCAGCATTTATTCTAGATCCTCTGTTCACCAAGAGTATTTTCTACAAAATCATGGTGGCCACGTTTTTTGAGCATCGAGCCAATGCATGGCAATAAAAAATCCATCTGTAACTTTAACGAACAACTATGAAATTTGTGCGCACGAGCACAAATTATCGACTGTAGGATGGATCATTTGCAAGAAAGGTGTACGAGTCCCTAGGACTATTGTTCTTAACAGATCCGAAGGTCCAGAATAGTAAAGCAAATAAAGTAAAGTTTTTTCCCAATGAAGCAAACCGCTTCATTGGAAAAAAATATTCATTTCCAAGTTTGTAACACTGTAGAATCATTTGCAATTGACTTAGCGATACCGCGACAATTAACATTTACAAGGTAGAGGACTTTATTCTTGCTTGGCAAGACTGCTATCTGCTATAGGAACATAGTGGCCATAGAGATGGCAGATACTAACTACCGAGGGTAAAGTAGAGTTAAGTACTCTATTTCCATCTATCAATTTTCAAATACTACTGTCATTGTCTTATGTTATACAAAAAGTAGCAAATAGCCACAAAATGACCCTGATAATTTGCTCCTAGATTCGAATAGACTGATATAATCGTTTTTTCTAGGTCTGCTGATAAAAATATTAAAACTAAAAAAAATGAAAAGATTCCCAAATATCAGGTTCGAGTTCGAGGAATTCAATATCCCCGCCATTATCTAGAATTGATATTTGAATCGGTATGTTTGAATTTATTTTTTTATTGGAGTTATGGAAAACGTCAGATCTTCCTTAACAGGTTATATTAAGAATATATCGACCAGCGAGGTCAAAGCTAAAAAAATAACAAGCAAATTTATGGGTTATTAGTTATTGAATCATTTCGATAACATCTGCCTAAAGAGGAACCTCCGTTATGACGTCTCCTTTTGAAAGTCGTCTAGAATTGCATCTAAAACTACGCAGCAAATTAAATATGGAAACATATACCTCTTACCTACGGACAAACAGTAAAACTTGAAACTGAACAAAGGGTTGAAATGCCCCAACCAAACCTAATTCAAAATCATAATTAATTTATGGGGACTATGGAACACTATTATTGGCTCATTGGTATATGTGATATTCAAATACGCAGAGAAGTAGTACTGACCGACGTATATTCATATTTGGAAAAGGCAATCACAATTGTTTGGATTTACAGATAGTAAATTTTTTTAAATTTCATAGAGCTCTTATGGCTCCATATATAAAGCTCACATCGCCTGTTAGAAAACCAAAGCTGCGATAGCCCTAGGGAATGTTTGTCTCAATGATTTATATCATTTTATTGATATCAGACTCTCATTAATGCAATTAATTACTAATCACAATAAACAATTCCTTAATAAATCATAAATTAAATGACAAATCCTCTAATAATATATCTAAATTGACTAATCTAATTCATCAAAAAATATAATATATATAATTAAATATAATCTAATCTTAATCAATTAATCATAGTAAATTAGTTAAATTAAGAAGAAAATATATATATATAATCCAAGATGTAATCGTATTACATTAAAATAAAAATATAGAAGCTAGGATACATCTTCTACAAACCTCCATACATCTATACAAATAAAAACATCAGACCAGTTACGCGCCAATAAGAAGCGAGCGGCATATGATCACGTCAAAAGCTTTGTACTTTCCGAAACGGCAGCGGCTCCCATTGATGTAGATATATACGTCTCCGATATAGCCAACGAGTTTTCTTATTTATGATTATCATTTTAAAATAACGATTTTGTTTGTCGGCTTATGCAAGTTTGGACAGGAAATTTCATCCTACCACAATTCTTCGAATATTCGTTAAGCTTTTTACCCTTTTGGCGCTTAACAATCTGATTGGATATTGAACTTATTTTTGAGGGAGGCGTTTTTCTATGAGATACATTGATAGTTTGACGCATCAAGCTATTATTTCCACCGCTGATGTCACCCACCACTTTTAGAAATCACCACTACTTGCATTTTCACTAGATAACAGTCAACAAAATAATGCGACTTTGATCATTAAATTTTCTTAACGTATCAGGAAGAAACTTTTGATTGGCCGGAAGTATAACCTTCCTAAAAATTTTGTAGCAGAGGGCTTCTTGCTAACTCCGTCTTTTTTGCGGCAGACGCCGACGAAAGCCATCGGCTTATGCAAAACACTACAGCTCAACGGATGCTTCCCTTTGCCAGAAAATTCGCATAAAAGGAGTCTTCCAGGCCAAAATGAAAAGAGACGCAATTTTCGGTTGTTGAGATGGATGGCTCTGAGAAACCAATCGCGCTAGTCCAAAGCTTTAATTCTGAATTAAGACCTAGTCAATTCCTTTTGGTCAGCGAGAATGATCGCAGCCAGTGTTGATCTGATCTTAAAGCGGTTTCATGAATGTTTCATCCCAGATGTCAAAACATATTTAAATGAAATGGGACTGCCTTTTGAAGTGCTTTTGTTAATTAACAATACACCAGGTCATCCACAAGATCTACATCATGAGAGTGACCAAGTTCTATTTTTACCAAGGAATACATTTCATTATTACAACCTATAAAGCTTTTAAGGCGCTGTACATAAAAAAAAAATCACTCACACTTTAGAATGAATGGAAAATAACGAGACTTTAACAGTTATTAATGCTTGGAAAAATCTTACAATCTTAGAATGTGTTAAGCATATTGCTTTATCGTATACCGCGATTAAGCAATCAACGCCCAATGGCTGTTGGAACAGTTTGTTATCTTATTCCATACAAGTGACCTACGCATATTTATATCAACAACGCACACATCGTCCATCACCCTGGTAACAAATTTTCCTCCCAACGTGACGGACGGAAGAATTTTCCTTAAAGAACCTACGAACACAGAACCTACGAAGATGGTGGACACCAAAGATTCCAACAATTTCAATTGGGTCTCCCACCAATACCTACACAATCAAATACGCCATATGCACCTACATGTTTAGATACTGTTCTGCTAACAATTCTTCAACACTCTCCACATTCCGTACAGCCACAAAACCTTTCTAAAAGGAAACGCAAAATAATGGTATTCCAGTTACGAAACGCTGGATCTCCCCTGTCAAATGTTTAAAGATTCGCGACACAACCATTTCGGAGGCGAAGAAGCAATCACCCTACAACTATTCAACAAACGCCAAGCGGAAACCACTGGCGCCATGTACTTAATAACAGAAAATGTACAACTCTACGAAAGGAGTGGCATTCAGCAACTGATAGTGTAAAAGTTAAAATCATGCAAGCGCTTTGCACGCCCACTACAAACATCGTCCTTTTATAACACTTGATGTTATAAAATGAAAATAGTAGGAGAACACACCCTATTGGGGTGCACAGATAGAGTTAGTCATCACCATGGATACACAGGTATGCTTCTCGATCTGGTGTCTCATTAGACCATTATACATTCCCAAAATGAGGCCCCGAATTTAGTTAGTATTGGCACAGGATTTTTTTCTTTCTGAAGGGACGATTCTGACCAGTTAATTTCCGAAGAAAGTAAGTTGCATTCAAAAAGGAGGTGCTGGATGAGGTGCTCTTGACACACAAGTACAATAGGGGGTTTCAGACAATTTGATTCTATATTGGGAATAGCAGGGCAGATGTCGTAAAATGATATTCCCAAGTAGTTCCCTAATTTCCAAAATGATATTATGAGCTTTGATGTAAGACCTAGTGTCCTCAATGCTTTCCCGGATCCTCAAAGAAACTGAAAGATTACCGATCGAACATTTTCGTGTGCTATAATCATCCTGATTGCAGTGAGTGCTTAATTACTTAAATAGGTCAATGTCTGGAGAATACAGATTCATCAAAGCTGCATACTCCTAACCATTTGCTGTTAATATATTTTTTTATTAGGTTGGAATATTATTTCAATTTAATCAATACTCATCTAATTTAGATCAAGTAAAGACACCTATTTCCTTTTCTGCTTTGTCTCTATTTCTTTCTAATGTTTTACTCAGCTCGCAACTTGCCTGAATTGTCTGAATTTGAATTGAAACAAAGAGAAGCAAATTTATAACAAATATTCAATAAAACATGCGACCGCCAGCAAAGTGGAAAAGAAGTTAATAAAAACATCCAGGAGGCTCCATCTACCCGATGACGAATGAATCGATCGACGGTAGCAAACAGGTGACCAAAACAAATCCTGATATATAAGTTGCCTATCTTAATAGATACGGAAAACAAATACATATTAAAAATTATTTGTGGCTTCGAATAAGTGCCCATTAGCTCAATTGGTAAAGCAATCGAGGGGTCCGGGTTCGAGTCCCGGACGGGTTAAACATTTTTTCGAGGCACAAGTAATAAGAAATATTAATTTCATAATTTAATATATTAAATAATGCCAGCGTGGAGGTTTAACGACGAAATATCAAATATTCAATTAAACATGCGACTGCCAGCAAAGTGCAAAAGCAATTAATAAAAACATCTAGGTTGTTCCATCTACCCGATGACGAATGAATCAATCGACGGTAGCAGACAGGTGTACGGTTGAAACAAATCCTGATATATAAGTTGCCTATCTTAATATATATGGAAAACAAATACATATTAAAAATTATTTGTGTCTGCGGATAAGTGCACGTTAGCTCAATTGGAAGAGCAATCGACCGGCAATCGAGAGATCCGGGTTCGATTCCCGGACGGGGGAAACAGTTTATCGATACACAAGTAATAAGAAATATTAATTTCATAATTTACTCTATAAATAATGGCAGCGTTGAGGTTTAACCACGAAACATCAAATATTCAATCAAATTTATAACGTTTGCTACAGAAATTCTAAGTAACCGATTAAGTGTTATTTTGTGATAATCCACAATATGTATGATCAATTGGAAACATATTTATAACAAAATAATGGGTAAATAACAAAGAAAATATTCTGCCACTTGATGCCACTAAATAACATGAGTATTTAGCCAATTGTTCGGGGTCGATTTTCGGGTACCTTTTTTATTCAATGATTTTTATCTAACGGCGTTAATAGGTAACAATAGGCGTAATATAGGTAACAAAGTAGCATAATACTAGCTTGCATTTTATGCGTACAAAACTCCATATGTAAAAACCATTCTTAGAACGCAACAACAGAAAAGTGTTCTTGATAAAGAGTTAAATATTTTAAAATGCCAAGTCATAACATTGATAATATTACATACAGAAATTATTTATTTGTACCATAGGATTTCATATATATATATATAAATTTATTTTTATAATAAAGGCGAGGTTTCTAATTTAGATTTCAAGCAGTGTTTCTATTGTCGAGCATCCTCTTTCCTAAAACGCATACTCCACCGCTACTACGCAGAGGAAGTCATTAATTATTAAGTCTGCATTCTTGGATTATGTACGGGATATTAGACGAATTCATTAATAGAGGCCAGTTGAATTCCAATGACTCTTTGAAAATTTGGTAACAAGAATTCACTGGCAACATAAAATTTGTCTTCATTACAAATCAGGTTATTTAAATAAATTCATTCAATGCGGTACATATGAACTGGTTTTTTTTAAAAATTAAGCTACTAATTCTCAGATGATAATAGAATTACTAAATGTAACGTTACGTCTTAAATAAGTAAAATAATTAGATTTTTTGAAAGTTTGACTATTGTAAAACGAACTATAGATAAATCAAATAGGAAACTGTGTACAATATACTTTTCAAATAAAATCCATTAGTACTTTGACGCTCATCAACCATTCGTAGTTACTTGCTAGTGACAAAAATAAACATCTATAATTATCGCAGGTCAATTAGCATACTGACAAGAATTGTGTCGTCCACATACGCACATGCACTGGCACACTGTTGTGTTAAAAGAATGTTTGCTTCTCTTGCCGCTGATGTACCAGCGCTTTAAAGCTCCCTTCCGTTACTTAATTTTAAGCAAGCGAACACTCTTACTTTAGTACAAAAAAAAAACTTATGCTTAGGTAAGCTATGAGTCACAACTTACTGTGAGATCTTTTTAACCCACCATTACACGTGCTTTGGGGGAGTTACATGACTACATGCGCGGTTTACTGCTACACCGCGATGAATAACATACAAATGTTGTTCGCGCTTTAGAAACCAATCACACTTTTTGAGGAAAACAATTTATGACGCAAAGATCTTTATTATATTATGGTTGCAACTCAAGTGGCCTTTAGGCTAGAAGTATAGAGACAGCTACTTGAAGATGAAGTCGAGAATTCATTATGTGCCACATTGTTTTTATTGGAAGGCGCCAAGTGATGTATAAATTATACTGGCGCGTGTAACGGGGGGTTAATAAGATTATACAATAAATCGTTTCAAATAAAATATATATTTTCTATATAATTAAACTTTTCAACTGAAATAATTGATGTCTCCAGTATATTAAAAAATTAAAACTTGAAGTGTTATATATAATTTAGAATCTTATATATAATTTAGAAATGAAACCAATTTTTCAACTACAAAATTTTGTATTTAAAAAATAATTACGCAATTAGATTTAAGAATTGTTACTTAAAAAATCGACATGAAATTTCATTCATGAAGGTATTGTATTTAAAGAGATTCTAGATATAGTGATAAAAAATATTTCGTACAAAGATGGTTTTATTGGTGCCAATATCCGAAACGTGACATTGGGTAAAATTACTTTAGATTTAAAGTGACTTTAGATTTAAAGGTAATACCGTTAGTTTAATAACGATTTGAAATCAATCATAAAATATCATACCAATGTCCCGCATGTATGTCCCGCTAAATTGGACGTAAATTAGAATGTTGGTCAATTGACAATGCTTACAATTGCATCTGTTCGTTCATTATCGTTAGTTAAAATTACTGTAGAAAACTCCTAGAAAAAATTAAGAGCTGTACATGTTAGCGACAATAATAGGATAAAACCACGGCGTTCAGACCATGCACACCTCCGGTTTTGTGTGGCGGACCTGTTGGCTCCAAGTGTGCATAATTCAGGTTTTGCGGCTAACTCACTATCTATCTAACTAGGCAAAAACACATTTTTTACTGACTAACTTACTATCTGACTGAGGTGCAATTCTTTAATTCACTTACTATCTGATTGGCTAGACGTGTATAGTTGGTTGATTATCTTTGTTAACATTCAAGACGGCCACCGGAGGAAACAGCACAGGCCCCCCAAAGAACCCCCAACGCAGACACCGGAGCATACTCCCCATCAAGTACCATCGCTGACAGCTCAAAAATTACAAACATTTTAATGTACTATTCAATGCAAAATCTAGGTAAAATAACTTTAGTTTTAAAAAATATACATATATTGTTTATTTACATTATTATTAATACGACCATCACTTCTTTGTATATTCTTATTACATCACATTTATTTACATTCTTAATAAAACAGTCCCCATTGTATGTACATATTATTTCCGAAAACAGCATAAGCGTGATGGTATCTAACATAGAATTTACAGCGCAATATATAACAGAAATTTGCAAACAATATAGGAATCTGTATAATTGAGACACGTTTTCGTGAGAGATACGCAACCAACTATACATGTCTAGCCAGTTAGATAGTAAATGAATTAGAGAATATAAATTGCCACTCAATCAGATAGTAAGTTAGTCAGTAAAAAATGTGTTTTTGTCTAGTTAAATAGATAGTGAGTTAGTCACCAAAACCTGAATTTTGTACACTTTGAGCCAAGAGGTACGTCACATAAAACCGGAGGTGTGCATGGTCTAGGCGCCATGGCTTTATCCCACCGACAATTTTGATGTAGATTTTATACTAATATTGATTATTTAAGGCGAGGTATCTAGCGTACAATTTACAGCGCAATATATAGCAGAAATCGTATCGGTGGCTAAATCGTACCCTTTCTCAATTGCTTTAAATTTTTTACTTCAATTTCAATTTCGTTAGTATTTAAAGTTCGTTAGTATATAAGTACGTTTGAAGAAACAAGTGCGTACTCTGCTTGTTCTACATGATATTCTATTTGAAGTAAAAGTTGAGTACGCACTTGAATTATTCGATTTGTTTTATATTTTTTTAAGTAGACGATTTAAACTTTCATTAAAAATTACAATACAAATACGTACTATGTTTTTGCTACATGCTATTGTTTTAAGTTAAAGTTGAGTACGTACTTGTATTTTTCGTTTTGTTTTATAAATCTAAACTTTCATTTTTTTTTCGGCTCTTATATCATCTTTTTTTTTGTTCATTGAATTATATACAATAGTATGAATAAATATATACACATCAACAGCACTGTATAAGTAGCTTCACATTCGCTTCGTCTATTCATGAGGAGCGAAACGCTCGTCTTGCTTCATATGATTTTACTGGTATTACTAAATATATATACACTAAGGATGATTATTTCTGCCTTTGTGGACAATTTGGTCAAGTTAAGTTTTTGCTTGAATGTCCTCTTAATGCCACTAATATCAACAGTTTTTATAATTCATTAATTCACCTTAATTTTAAGATTCCCACATAGTATGAGATCAATACTGGCATCACTCTCGGAAATAATTAGTTTCTGCATCCTTAAATTTCTTGATCAATCTGTCAACATTCATCTAGTCCATAGTTCCTCGTGGATTTCCTACTCTCCTAAATTAATAAGTAGACGATGGGCTTCTGAAGTGGAAATTTGCAGGCGTTAGCTTCACTAGCAGAAGAAGAAGAACTGCAAGAGCCCTCTAACGACAAGTAGATGTGTATAGAAACACTTCTACAGTTTAAAAATTGAAAGCGAATGGCACAATGTGCTTAAAATATTTGCATTGTCGAGCAAAATATTGATTTCAGATTTTGAGATCTTCTCCTAAAACAACGATGTTTCCATTAGTATTATGGATTGTATTTTCGTTTAAAAGTTCTGTCTATTTTATTTTATTTTATCTCTAAATGAATGGAATGTAAATTATCTATTTTTCAAGTAATGGCGCTTGGCGAACGCACATATGTACATCTATACGCACACATGCTTATATTACGAAATAAATGCGAAATCAATTTGAAAAAGTCATTTTATAGAATCACGTGTTTTCGCGCCAAATTGTATACAAAATAAAATTAGAAAATTTCGTCAGCAAATAAATAATACGAGGAAATTTAGAAATCTCGTAGCATATGATTGTATAACATGATGTAAATTGGTACATGTGACTTTGTAAGCATGTGATTCCAGACAGATAGACAGACGTAAGTTAATAGATTAATACAAAAATAAACTTAGAACAGTAATAGATTGTTGTCAGCTGTAAAATCAAATGATACACATAAAAATGAAAACTCTATACTTTGTATCGCTTTCATAAAATACGAGTAACATAATGGTTATATATGTAATATTTAAAAAAATTTATGTGTCTGATGTTTATAAAATATTCCTCGATTCAAAGCTTTTCTAAAATTTGTAATACGTTTTAGTTGTTTTATCTTTATGTCTGATGGACTATTTTAATTTTCTATAACATAAATCTCATGCTTCAAGCTCTCGATATTTATTTTCTCTGATCGGGCTGATTTTCCTAAATACGGCCCATTCCAATATAAAGCTGTTTATAGAAATGTTGTATGAGGTATCGCAATAAAACATTTATTTCGAGGAGGCAAGCATTAATTTTTTTACGTTCATGTGTTTGCTTAATGTGATTGTTTTAGTATGTTGATTGTTTTAGTATTTATAATAAATAAATGACTTTATTCGCGCTCGTTAATTGGCTGACATATTTGTTTGAATCTAATTACAATGCAAAACAGTTAAGATGTCTTTTTTTCCATTAGCAAAAGCAAAGATAAAATTTTAGCGAACTAAGAATGAAAACGATATTTTATATATGATCTTCTGACAATATTGATGGACGATTCCCCCAACTAGTATGTGAATATGAGGAAGTTGATACTACATTATCGGACGAAATGGAGAGAGTGCGTGGCGGCTTAATTACTGTCGCTGAAAATGCCTCGGAAGAGTCGACGGGGATGTTCTTCTCGAGTGACGGGGTACAACATCCTTTGCCGGGAGACGAATGACTCGAATGACGGGAGACATTCATAGTCGGCAATGGAACGTCTCCTACCCGGCAATGGAACGTTTCCTACCAGGAACTGGAACGTCATCCTCTACCCGACAATGGAACGTCTCCTGATGCTGTCGGTGTTAAGTGGCGAACCTGACGGAGCCTCGGATTGGTTTGGCGATGGGTCCGACGATGGTTCTTGCACGGATGCTTCGAAGTTTACCAAGAAGCGTGGTGTTCGTGGACAGCGCTACTTGATGAACATTTCGCGATTTTTGTCATGGTCATCTCTGCTGATCTGTCGAGCCAGTTGATTGGCGTTCCTCTTTTGTCTCGTCCTCCCCGCTTTCTCATCGAACACATAGATACACGGAAGAGTATGTTAAATATGAATGAAACAGAGAGCAGAATTAAAGATTAGATGATAATTCTAAGAGAATCTAAAAATTTTACTACTGACTTTGTTGAATTTAATTTAATCTTAAAATAATAAAATTAAATAATCGACGTGTTGGTGGCCCTTTACTTAAAAATGCTAAGCAGATTCATGTGTGCGAAACGCTCACTCTTCGCGAATAATTTGGACATTTAATGAATAATTATAGCCGATAACAATGAGTGAAATGCTCATTGGGAAGTTATCAGAACAAGACCTAAAATGCGTCTAATTAACGCTGGCTTAGTAAGAAGCAAAATTTGAATGGGAGGAGTTTCCTATATCTAGTTACGTAAACAAAGATTTAAAGTTTCTAAGGAATGAGATTTAATCTTGCTTTGTTTCATATAAAACGTTGAATTAGATCTTCAGGATCGGCAATTATGTTTTGGTGTACTGTGAGAAGAGGTAGCCCGTTAAACGCTCATTCCTATTCTGTTTCGGACGTAGCTATTAAGTCACATCAACGTTGAAAACGTTCGTTTGGGAGTCGCTGTTGAAACAATCACAGTTGCAATAATTGGCAAGATTGTTTGTATATTTGGGTAGGAGTTCGCATCATAGGCGTCAATGGCTTTAACAGCAGTAGATGGTTTTTCAGAAGAATATACCACCTTGTGCACCACAGATCATACTTAGAGTTAGATGGCAACGATTTTTAATCATTAGAACTCAAGTATAGAGCTCTTAGTTTTGTTGGATTCGTTCGTGAGTTTTTTGTCCATTTTGGTTTTGTCCAAAATCAACAGCTGAATGTCGGCTATAACATTTACTATAACGTATATAGCTGTACGTTTAAGCTAATAAAGAAGAAGGGCCTTAAAACTACTGTTATTATCTTCGGGTTCCGATAATACTATTTTCTTTTATACTTATTGGTTATTTCTCATTTACTGAAGGGTCATTTACTCAAGGGTGATTTACTTATCTCATTTACTTAATCAGGGGCCATTTACTGAAAAGTTTCATTTACTTATGTTACAGACCCTTGCTTCATATATATTTCCTATTATTAATTCGCTTTTAAAGCATGCAAAACAATTAGGTCCACTGCTTTCTATCTGTCTTATTTATTGTCTGTCACTCAAGAGGAACAAATTTAGAGGGACCGCACTTATACGAGGATTGTTTGGTAACTACGTGGCCTAACAAAGAAAAGCAAGTTTTTTTTTTGAAAAAAAACATTTTATTTTTCAGTATAGTCTGCTGCTCGCCCTACAAACTTATTCCAACGATATTCCAAATTAGCGATCCCTTCATTGTAGGGCGATGAATTCAAGTCCTTGAAATAGCTATTTACAGCAGCGCTTACCTTGGAATCAAACGAAAATCTCTTACCGCCGAGCCATTTTTTCAGATTTGGAAACATGATAATCTCTGGGAGCCAACTCTGACGAATAGGACGAACGAGGCACTAATTCAAATCCCAATTCATTAATTTTGCCCATTGCAATCGCAGACTTGTGGGCAGGTGCGTTATTTTGATGGAAACGCACTTTCTTCTTTGCCAAATGAGGCCGTTTCACTTTGATTTTGTCGCTTAATTGTTGCATAGGCATAATACTCGCTTTTTATTGTTTTCACATTTTCTAAGTAGTCCAAAATAATTCCATGAAAATCCCAAAACACAGTTGTCTAAACCTTTTCCTGATGACAAAACTGTTTTTGCCCTCTTTGGTGGCGTAGAACCTTTGTATGACCATTGTTTGGACTATTCTTTGGTTTCGGGAGTGGACCCAGATTTCATCGACTGTTATGAAACGGCGTAAAAAGTTTTTCGAATTGCGGCGAAAACGTGGCAAAAGGTCGCGAGAAACACTCAAACGATTCAGTTTTTGCTCCGGTGTGAGCAACCGCGGCACCCAACCAACCGAATATTTTTTCATTTCTAATTCTTCAGTTAAAATTCTGTGCACATTGTCACTTGAGATATCTATTATGTCTGCTATCTCGCGCAATTTTACTCGACGGTCGTCCAAGACGTTACGGTAGACTTTTCCAATCATATCCGGGGCAGTAGCAGTTCCGGGGTTCTTCATTTGTGCTCCTACGAGCACGCTTAAATTCGGCAACCCAATTATTAACCATTGAAAACTAAGGAGCGGATTCCATTAATGTTGAATCCAGCTTTGCTTTGATTTCGGTTGGTGTTAAGCCTTTCAAATTAAAGTACTTTATCACTGCTCTCACTCAATGTTTTCCATTGTTTACAAAATTACACAAGACGTTCACTTTGGCGTACTGTCAAAAACAGACTAATTACAGATCGCTCTGTACTGTCATATTTAACCTATTAAAGGATGATTCTACAGAATGATAAAGAAGATTCCTGCAAATTTGCGCCATTTCTGTGTTAGGCCCCATAGTTAACGAACAATCCTCGAATATACCTATTTCCTTACATTTTTATTATTTTTCTTTCATTTATTAAAGGGTCTATGTCACAGACCCTTGCTCCATACACATAACCTATTATAATTCGCTTCTAAGTCATGCGAAACAATTAGGTCCTCTTGTTTATTTATTGTCTTTCACTCTATAGGAACAAATTTTATCGCCGAGCCATGCATGATTTCCAACGCAGAGTCCCGGGTTCGATCCCCAGCGCAAACAATGGTTTGCGTTGTTGATCGAATCTAGGCAACTCACGGCAGGCAACACTATAGGAACACATTTAGAGGGTTTCGTTACGCAACAGTCTATTCTATTTATTGTCTATCACTCATTTACTCAAGAGCTCCTAGTGACCCCATAATGAAATCTCCTGCCGTCCACATAACAAGACAGTTTTTATGATAGCGTTCTAATTCTATTGTTTTCATGGGCATCAGTGATATAGTATAGGCGATTTTCTTGGGTGCTCACTCGTATGAGGTAGTTATGAAATTCGAGGGCGCATGATTCGAGGGCGTTTTGACCTACCTTTAGTGGAACATTTTTTGACTGTTTGTATAGGGGATTTAATTGGTTCCTGCAGTTAATAATAGGGTTCTAATAGAAAATGTAGTGCCTATGCTGCGTGGATATGTATCTTGCACAACTCGCAGAAAATCGTGGAACGGTACCGTATCATTAAGTAACTGTTCTGCTAGAGGTCTCTGAGTGCTGACAGCCTACAATTGAAATAGTTCGTTAAAGATAGTTAATTATGGAACTTTGTTATTAAGGAATTGGTTTCCCTGGTTACTGATTTTTCCTTTTAGTTCGGATCTGGTCGAAAATCTGGTTATCCGATTGGCTGCTGAACTCCGTCAGCATTGGTTAACCAACAGGAGTTTTGTTAATGTCTTGTGGGAAAAGTGGAGGGGTCTTTTCCGGTTTAGCTGCAGTTTGGAAAGGCCGGATATAGCATTTAATTATGCACATGCCAATTTTTGGCTCCCACAATTTAAGTATTCCCTATGTAATGTCTTCGTAAAATGAATTGTGATTGTGATAATTGTTGGAAAATGCGTACTGGATTTTAGTTAAGCTCCTAGGCTCCATTGGCTCACCCCCTGTTTGGCTAAGGAAATTGAGATTTTGTTGTTTGTCAAAATGTCGGTAGAGCGTATTTTTAATTTACAGGCAACATTCCTAGGGCTAGATCCGAGGCGAATAGCTTGCGGATGTATTTGCGGTTGAAGTAGTCATTTCCTGTTGTGATCTCAACTTGACAGGTTTTTGGAAGAATTTTTGAAGCAATATATTTTTTCCGACCATATTTCGTCTGAGATTAGGTACAATCTCTGGCACCCATCTAAACTCGCGCAGAGGTCTTATCCATAGCAGAAATTAGAGCCAATTATCTGGACATCCTTTGGCATCCAGACCTAGCCGTGGAATAACTTCTTTTAGTAGGGGTAACTGTTGTTCTGCAAGCGAATAGGTTATAATTTATAATATTGCTTTGAGAGTAGGGTTCAAACTCCTCCCTTACCTACGCCCATGATTCAACTTATTAATCAAATAGTTATGTCCCACTTGTGATATGAGATGTGGTTCACCATGTCATTATTGTGGTGTGACATCATTACCTTTTGAAGCTTGAAAGCCCCTCTTCTGTAGTAGCCTTTTGAAGCTTGAATCGACTGATTGTTTTATACATCTTTGAGAATAATAAGCATTTGATTTAATATTTATTATTTTGAAAATAGTTCCTCATGTATTTATTTCTGTACTATTCGTACACAACGCGATGAAATATGAATAATAATGTATTTCAACACCTGCAGTTTCGCTGAAATATGTCTTCAATTGTAATTAATGCTGTACTTGTTTTTGGCTTAACTCTAAATGAAATACTATATTATCTGTAATGACGTAAAACTATTGAATAACTTGGCAAGTGAACGTCTTATAATAACATATCTCTTTTGTGTCTCCTCAAATGAATTCCTACGCAAAATAAATCATTTTCTTAATGTCAGCGTTATTTCCTAATTTCTTTCTTTTTTTTTCAAATAAACGAAAATATCGTGATGCGGTGCTTGTAGTGGAACATCATATTTTTCTGTCATTTCTTTTTTTTACAGTTTTTATTATGATTAGTTACTCCACATGCAACACTTGTGTTAATAAAAATGTTAATAAAACTATTAAGTTGTTTATATTTGCCTACTTTATTTTATTAATTAAAATCACATTCCAATGAATTCGTATTTCTATGAAATTACATTGTACATGTGGGAATTAAGAGACTTTGATAAGGAAATAGAAAAGGAGAAGGAATGATAATATGGAAGAATGACATGTTCTTTGTTCCTCTTGATAAAAGGTGGATGAAAGAGAAGAGAAAACAAGAGCAGTTCCAAGTAGAGCTATAAGATTAGGAGAAGTAGAGTGGAGCGAATACATAGAAGCAAGGAGTAAAGGAAGAAATGGAAAGAGGTGGAAAGGAGAGAGAAATGATTAAAGGGAAGTGGACGTGTGGAGGTATTCATAAATGAATGGAGCAATTAAAGGGAGGAATTTATGATGAAGAGATGTGGGGTATGTGGATGAAAATGAAGAAGAGAATGAGAATGTGGAAGGCATAAAAGAGGAATAGATTAATAGAATAAAAGAAAAGGAGATGCGGTCTGATCAGATGGAATTCCCACAGAGGTGTGGAAGTGTTTAAATACACAACATATGGAGGCGTTAGTAAATTGGAGAGGAGACAGAAGTAAACAATTACAGAGGAATCACCATAATGAATGAGTTATACAGATTGTTTGGAAGAATAATTAATAAAAGGATAACAAAGTATTTAAATGAGAAAAGAGGGTTGTCGAAAACCTGATATTGGATTATCATATCCCATTAATTTAATTAATTAATGATTACAATAAACAATTCTCTAATAATTCATCAATTCAATGAGTAATCCTCTAATGTAATATAAATTAACTAATCAAATCTAATTCAATTCTTCAAAAAGATATAATTTAACAAATAAACAAACGAATGTAAATTCGATTAATTATATAAAACCGATTAAATATATAATACGTGGACGACCTATAATAGCCTAAGGTCTATTTACACACAGTAGAGTCGTGGCCCTCCCGAGATTCCCCGAAGTTAATAATATTCTTAAAGGAAAGATATGGTAGTTGGTAAACAGTACTGTCTTCATTATCGTACAGTCTACGACCGTCCGGTCGCGGCAATTTGACCATGTCGCTGGCCGCTGCAAAGCTGCGGCAATTGGACCATGTTGCTGGCCGCTACAAAGCCGCGGCAATTGAACCATGTCGCTGGGCGCGACAAAGCCGGGGTAATTCAAAGCCGCGGTCATTTGACATCAGGGTCAGGTTCATTACATACCAGACTGAGCCACCGCGAAGCATGGCCGGGTTTAGCTACTATAAATATAAATTGGGAAATTAAGATTTAATACGCTTCAAAATAAAATCTCATGTCCCGCGCAAACATTAAAACGCTGGGCCGTGCGAAAAATATAATCCTCAAAAAAAAGGCGACCCACAAAGAAAACCATATAGCCATTTATAAATATAAGACATTTGTACATACGTAAATTTAATCGCGCGAGAAAAGAGAAAACGCACCTCAAAGCTTGATCGCATTCCGTGTGTTGTCGCCGGCCTATTATCTTAAAGATGTGTGAGTGGCTAATCACACGTATAGGATGTTTCCTCATTTCAATATTTGTACGAAATTTATTAATCTTATTATTTTAAGTTTTACGACTTAACGTCTATTTCACCCACTATATTTTCAACGAGCCGTTAAACTTTTACCTCTTCTCCCATATATATATTTTGTTAAAGCAAGTGGGTTAATCGTATTTTGCAATAAATCCGTATAATAAGAAATCATAATTAAGTTCTTTTCTTCGAAATGTTTTTACATTGCAACAATAAATAAATATGCTTAGTGAAGCTAATTTTTCGGGGTTATTTTTCTTCGAAATATTTACGACTTTGACATTTCAACAATAACAAAATTTGTAATTTCGTAATAGTGAAACCGAATACTTGGTCCGTGTTTACAAATTTATTGCGCATGTATTACTATCTATTTACATTATTTCAAACGCAACGCGATATTGCGACAATATGTGATTACTACCGGTGAGAAACGAAAATGAACGCATGGCCTCTGGTAGATTATAACAGTTTATAACTAAAAATAATCAATCTAACTTTTTTTAAGTTAGCATCTTTCAAATCAAATAAAGTTGAAGTCAATTAAGTTTTTATCACAGATTGGGAATCAAAATTTATTTTCAACAATTTTTAAAACTATAAATATATATTGCATATATATAATAATAGAAATTGCTATTCATTCAGTTGGAATTAGAACCATTCAAATTTCGAGCCAAAAAATCTATAGTCATAAATCTAGTAATTTTTTTCACCCCAAATGTTAACAACCGGAAATGTCCTGTCGTCCGCCATCTTGGATTTTCAAATGACAGTTGTCAAACTTATGATCAGTAATGTACGTCATCAGCGCCATCTTGATTTTTCATTTAGATATTAATAAAACATACTTGTTTCACTTAATATCCAAATTTATTTTCTATAATTTTTAAAAATATAAATGTATATTGCATAT
>WYDF02293118.1:0-16123 GCA_009867245.2 Adranes taylori | reverse complement strand
GCTTAATTAAGAACAACTATTATAATTAATTTCTGGTTGTGACATTGCAACGATATCTATTCTCCCAATATGTTTAATATATAATTGATTGAGTTAAGCATTACTTTGTGGTAATTCATGATGAGATATTAATTGGAAGTGTATTTTAGTGCAGTTCAATAGTTAAATTATGGTTATATAGATTCAACCCTTTCAGGCCATTTTCAGACATGCAGACTAGAGGAGAGCTCTGTTATTCAATATAAGAATTAATAGTCTGCTCCATGACTTAATAGCCTGCATGTCTGAAGACGGCCCGAAACGGTTGAAACTATATAGACACAATTTAACAATTGAACTATACGTCGTAAATCACGAAGTAAAATACACTTTAAACTGATACCCCTAATAAATATATTTTTGGAATTAGTAGTCCAACATTTTTTGGACTTCTTTTATCTTAATTTGAAATTTGAATTTTTAAAATAGGAAATGAATTTTTAGTCTTGTTGGTAGTATCATTTGATTGACAATAATTATCTGCTTTTGCAAAGGTTGACACCTCCTTTCATCAGAACCAAAAAGATTTCCTCGAATACCTTTCTCATTAATTTTTTTTTAATTTTTGATGTAGAAATTCAGTTCGAAAAGGTCCAAACTTAACTTTTAACTTAACTTTTAATTACATCAATAAAAGCGTTCAAAGCAACATTGAATAATAACAAAATTTATGTAAAATATGTGATATATGCGACTTAATTAATCTCTATTTTCACGTTCAAATAAATGAAATGATTTTTCCGATTATTTATATATTTTTCATATGTCCTGGTAGAAGACAAATTAACTGAACTGATCTGTAGTAATTTATGTAACGAGTATAAATCAAATTTACCGCTAAATATATCATTTTACATTTAATGTTGGTTCAAAATTATATCCGGCGGGCACGAGCGATATACGTTTATTTGATGGACAAATTTATGACTTAGAGAAATATTATTTTTGGGTGCTTACAATTTGTGCATTAGGATCATCATCATAGATAGGTGTTAGTTAGATTTTTCTACATGCTTAATGTCGTTTAAAAAATAATGAACTTTTTTCATTTGTATATTCATTTATCAGAGTTAGAGTTTTTAGTCTCCATGTAATCAGATCGAGAGTATAGTTTTTATATATGTAAATTCATTATGATATCGTATGGTGTCTCAGATGTGCTCCACAAATGTATAATAAAAAAATTTAAATTATACGAGCTCGTACACATAGCTTGGGTAAAATATTCTTTCACAAAAATTGTATCATATGTAGTAAATTAATAAATAAATTAACCTTTATTAGCATTAACCTTTATAATCTTTATTGGTATAATATTTTTTTGTCACTGACATTCGTCGCCTTTTCCTGCAAAAGATGAAAGCATATCATTAATATATATATAACTATACGTACTGGTAGCCTCCGTATAAGATGGCATCCGTATAACACTGTTATGGTTTTGCTCTAACACGGTCCGAGAATTAGGGAAAATCCCCATATAACTATCCCCATATATAACCATAAAAATTATCGGAAGAAATGAATATTTTGGAGTTGGGACTTAAAGAAAGTCAGGGGCGGTGTAATAACAATAAGTTAATTGCGCTATGTGAAGGTGTAAGTGACAATCAATTACCAAATTAATTTAACTGGTAATTGATTGATAATAAATAAATGAACGCTGTGTGGGGTTTATTAGTGTAGGTACCAAAAGCACATCTGATTTGATTGACCTCACTTAGGATCAAAGGTAATTAACCTGACAGTAGTATAGACAATTAGGTGGAATACATTGAGTAAGAGGGGAATAGCGAAGATTCTAGAATGTGTTAATTGTGTACAAATTAATCATGACAAAAAATATGCATATCGATAAGTGGAAGGGAATCAGTATGTATAAAAACGATGCCCAGTTCTAGTAGAGGGATAGTAAAACTTGGGCGTCTGCCGAACGTCCTAATGCTGGACTAAGTAGTGAAATAAAAATCCGGAATAAAATAATATTAGAATAGTAATTAAATAAAAAATAAAGTCAGTGTGATCATAAATTTATTAAGTATTTTATTATGTATTTGTCTCATATAGAGCGCGATAGCATTAATATTTTAGGAATAATTCAGATAAATTAACTTGAGTATATAATTTTGATGAATAAAGTAAAGTCAAGTTTAATGTTGATCAAGGTAAAGCTAAAATAAGTATCAATAAATCATTAAGATGATGGTGCGTTACTTTAAAATAATAAGTAAATAGTTTGTGTATAACAGCAAAATCTATAAGTACTTAGTTTAACATTTCATTGATGTAACTGAACAAATCATAAAGTCACTTTTATTCAAGTGTTGATTTATTTTATTAATTGCAAAGCGTTGATTATTTTATTTTACGTATGGGAATGGATGAGCATGTCATTGGATTGCATGTAAACATTTTTAACGTCCAATACAATTTAATTAAGTTCAATAACTGTTTAATTTCTGCTGCCTGAATTATGAAAGCTTACGACGATCGCTAATGATTGACGTTACCAGTAATTATCCAGCCGCAAGAGGGCATCATCAAATCTGAAGGTACGTCCATCTTAGCCAGATTCCTGGCTAGTGTTTTACTCTAAATGAAGTGGGGCTATCTTGGGGATATATATTCAAACTTTCCGCGTCAATAATTCCATTAATAACATTGCTAGAAGTAGCTAAACTAAAGTGCTATCTTATAAAATAACAAAAGACGTGAGGCACCTAAAATTGGGGATTGCTATGCTAACTAGTCCCCTCTCACCCATTTCACGTCGGAGAGAACAACTCACCGCCCTAAAAAATACGTGACAATAACAGATAAAAAAGTAGTGTATTGTTATGTATTGTTATTGAAACTTTTTTTAACGAAATGTTAAATATGTTTGTAGCCTTGAAAAATGTTTTCGATAAATAAAAAAGCACCCCTCAAAAAACATTTCATCTCACTAGAACAAAAAAGTTAGATATTGGGTCGTCTTAAAATGGGGGAAAAGTTATCGTATGTTGCTAAAACCTTCAATTTAAATGAAGCTTCAATCCGTACCATACAGAAAAATGTACAGAAAATTAAATCATCCGTTACTATATGTTCCATCACCGCAAATATGGCACCTCGTCCCAGAGCACTAATTCTTGAAAAAATGGAAAAGACTCATAGTGTTTGGATTGATGATTGCTTAATGACAAGAATCCTACTGGGCACTAATGTTATTATACATAAAGCCTTAAAAATATACAACTTTCGAAAAGAAAATAGCAACTAAGCTCGATTTTGTTGCCAGTAAAGGTTGGTTCGACCGTGTTAAAAAACGCTTTTCATTACAGAACATGATTATATAAAGAGTGAGTGCATCAGCTGATAGTAAAGCTCCTTACACTTATCCAAAGGAGTTGAAAAAAATTATTGGACAGGATGGATATACATCACATCTGGTTTTTAATACCGATGAAACAGCAATTGGTGGAAAAAAATGCCCAAACAAACGTTTCATTCAAAAAATGAAAAATGGCTCCAGGTTTTAAGGTATCAAAAGACAGAGTAACATGAATTTTCTACAGTAACGCCTCTGGAATCACGTAGTTAAGCACATGCTAGTTCATAACGCTCTCAAATCTTAATAAGAGTGCTTTACCGGTATATTGGATTGCAAATAACGGAGCTTTGGTTACCACAGATTTAATTAAAAACTGGTTTCTAAACTGTATCGAAAGTAATTCTGTGCAAGAAAGATGCAAGTGACAGTAAAAAAACTGTGTTTTAAATGAAGGGAAAAGTAATTGAGAATGTAAAGAAAATGAACTATTTAGGGTATATAATAGGCTGGAACGGGTCGGGAAATGAGTAACTGAGAATGTTTGCTAGGAAAGTAGAGGTAGCAGCGGAAAGGATGGGCTATGTATCGAAGGAGAAGTTTGGGGATTCAGTAAATACTAGGATGATGATTTTGAAAGTATGTGTCAGAGGTATTATGTTGTAATGTGCGGCAGTTTAGGCGGTGAAAAAAAGACACTTGATGGAAGGAATGCTAATTAGGGAATGCGACCTCCCCCGCCCCTCCTTGTACCCACTACTGCATATGCTTTACTTTTATGAGGTTTAAATTCTTCTGGAATTTTTCTTTTATTTCGTTCCATGGTCCTAAATAAAGTCAAATTTTTTGTTATAAGTTTTGTTACATAGATGTAAAAAACTTTTCAATAGTGACACCACTGCCTGATCTGAAAACGGAAGAAGGTTCTTGATTCTCTGCAGCATTGACGCTAAGTACAAAGCGTGCTATTTGAGCAATCCCAGAGTGACACTATTATGACACTATTATACGTTACAACTATGCAATCCTTTTGTGAAAAAGAGGATCTTACAGGATTTAATTCAATTAAAGCAGAATCGTGGGCATGATATTATTGTCTTTACTTGCCGCTTTATTTCTTTTTTCTTGTACAGGGGTGGGAAGAAGTGTTCTATTTGATTATACTGTAGTGTCCTATTGGTTATAATATACTGTACTGTGCGTTGATTATATTGTACTGTGCGAAGCGAACTGTTCGAAGCGAACTGTTCGCGTGCACGAGGAAGTTTGTGCGAGCAGTTATATATATATATATATATATATATATATATATATATATGTCGCGAGATGTTCGTGATCGCGTCGTGAAATGTTCGCGAACATGAGTAGATTTGTTATCTAGAATGCCCCAGTCCCTAGGTAAACACAACAATTCGCAATAACAGTGTATTATAACGATATTTATTGGTTTGTGTTTATAATACGTTGACTGACATTTCTTGTTGAAGTTAATTATAATTTAAAAGATAGGTCGATCCATTCCATCACATATTCCATAAAAAAGTTAAGATAACTGGGTATTTGTTATAAAGGTCACTGCGGTCCTGAGGATGGCTATAAACAAAACATTTCTAGCAGCTCGTCAATGAGGATATCGTCCGGTCATTGGGTATGATCAAAAATATGACGTACGTCTTGAAGAAAAACTGTTGTGAGTGTTTGACTGGTTACAGTTTAATGATGGCGTGGATATCGTTTAAGGAAGTAGATGAGTGTCGTTTAATGGGTCTTACTCGCTGTCGCAGAAGAGGCAGCAGTGATGATCTTTACGGGTTACTGGATGAAGCTATTCTTTTCCCGGATTGGTGGTAATGGAACGTCGCCTGGGGCTGTCGGAAGGATCTATTGAGCACGAATCTTTTGAATGAATTGGTGGCGGAATTGGCTCGGGTACGTCTATCACAATTTTCAGTGTCTGTGGGCGATGCAGTTTAATGGATGTCTTTGAGGTTGTTTCATAAGCATTCTAGTTGGTATCGTGCAAATGGGCACTTCTCTATGAACTTCTTTTGACGGTGACCCCTTCTTTTTCGCATTGTAGAAACGGTTAATGAAAATATTGACTATTATCGTACTTTGAGCAAACCATTCTTAATGCCGCGATAATCGCTCGCTTACCAAAAGATAAGTCTGCGCACGTAATTGTGAATTCTGACATCGAGATGTGCGATAAACGTTCAATGCAATAACAAAGCCCATTTCAAAAAATGTATCTTCTCGATATTAGACGAACGGAAGGCCAACACAGGCCTTATATATTCTAATTTTGGCGGTGATACACTCTTTGCGATTCGTATCTGCTGGCAAGAGCTCTGTGTAATCAGTTGCTCGGGAAACATCGAATTGAAATAGTCTTCTGCTACAATTCTTTCAAAACGTAGAATTCGATCAATAAGACATGACTGCTAAGACCTTAAAATCATAAAGGTGAAAATCGTAATGGCTTACTGAAAATTCTTCGAAACGACAACGTCTAGCAGCTTTGCTGAGCAAAATTCCTAAAATTTATGAAATCGAAACAGATAAAATTTGGCGGTTGGAAGAACTATTGAAGTTATCATTTTTTTTCAGTCCGCGGTGGTCGTAATAAAGAAGTAAATACCTCTCTTCCAAATCGCAAATGAAAATGTTGTGAAAAACAATTAGCTAACTAAATGAGAACGAAATCTTAAACTTGTTCGACATTAATGGCTTTTTTGTAAACATTTACTGCAAGCGAATTGCGGGCGCTTGTTTTTTCTTCTGTCCGTTCATTCTTTTCTATCTTTTATTTGCATAATGTTAAGTTTTAGCGGCATAGTTTTTGTTAGCGAACTAAAGTAATTTAGCGGTTTTTATTATATTTTTTCTTAATTATTGATTATTGAGTTATTGATTTATGTTACATTGATTAACCTATTAAGGTAATAAGGTAAAAAGTAACAAATCTAGCTTATAGGAGAAAAGATAATTGTAGACAAAGATGACACTGAGGGTACGCAACCCTATTTCGTAAGGTTAACATATTCAATCACATCGGAATCTTAATCAAACGAAACGTTCTGTCAAATCAGACATTACTAACAAACACTAATCGTGAAGCAATAGTCTATACTTTATATTTTCATTTGTCCCTGTGACCAAATACCGCAAACGTACATACATATATTTGATAATGACACTACGGACATATGCTTTCGGACGCGTTAATAACCAAAATATATATATTTTTTATTTTTGAATAAATATAATCTAAAGTGTATATCTAATGGAGTGTTGGATCATCGTAAACATGTAATATCGACAGTGATGTACATCAATAAATATTTCATGTAGTGTTTTTTCTTCGTAAGAATAATAAGAATATAAAATAATTAATATTGATAAATTGGAGTGCGCCTTACCTTGATTCAATTTAGTTGCTAATGTTTTTACAAATTAACTTGATATCAAGCATAAAATACACTACCAAATGTTTGTACTCCCTAATTGTATGTTGTAATGATAACCGGGATCAAGTGATAGTGTTAGAAGCTACAATGACTAATTTATGGACTGTATTAATCTAACACTTACCCCTTAGTAAAATAAATCCTCGATCTGCTAGTGCAACCAACTGAGCAAATTTCTTGATTGTGTAGTATCCAATGATACTGCCGACGAAAAGAAGACAGAAAATTGTAAACGACTTATTTGTACTACTAATCATCCGCTTATCAAAATGAAGGGGTTCACCGATGATAACTACAAAACTATATGTAAGCCAAGCCGCGCTAACTGATTGACTAACCTATATCCACCTATATCTATATTTTTTATACTACTACGTTAATTGACTTATCAGCAATCTAATCTACATGATAGATGGAATGCATACCTCTAATCCAGTTAGTAAATTGAAATTATAACTAAGTCACCTAAGTTGATACTATAACGAACTAACCTAAAGAGTGTCCGCGCCAAATTACAACAACGAGATTTTTTTCTTTTATTTGATTTTAGGCAGGGGACAAAACTTGATGCGTGGTCGTTGTAACAAAACCGTTAAGCATCTTTATGGTTGCTACACGACAAATGTTGTCCTGTCCCAGCTGTTTTTCGACAACATGTCCCATTATCTATTTCAAAAGTTGTTGGCTACTCATTCTTTACTAATACCGAATCTCCCATATTTATATATGCGAATGCAACACCACGCAAATATAGTTACTCCATCGTTTCCAAATTTCTTCCACACAGCGTTGAATATACTGCGATCTTCTAAGGGATGGGAATTTTGCAGTTGTCAGGTCGTCATGTGGCAATGACGTCAAGGGCTCTAACATCAAGAAATTACCTGGTAAAACAATCAGAACACCTTCTTGGCACATTCGCCTCATAGTAAGCATTGCTTCTACTTGGGTTAAGAGCTTGGGTAAAATTCCTCAAATATGAAGACTTGATCACTCGCGAGCCTGTCATCAAGGCGAGATGAGTTTTGCATACTTTACTCCTGCTTCCCAGATATCGCCGAAATGCGTCGCAGATGGGGAGCACAATCCATTTGAATGTCAGTACATCGACCACGCCGCGCTATGAAACGACTTAAGGTAGCGACTGTGGAATCCGAGTAGTCACATACACTGCATCTATATCACATGTCGTCTCTTGAAACTTTGTGTGATGTTGTTATTGACCATTTTTCTTGTGATATTTCCTGGTTTTGTTCGTTTTTTGGAAAGTAGTATTCTTCTTAAAATTTATTTTTGAAACTTCAAAAGTCAATTTGCATATAAATGAAATAGTTGAAAAGATATTACAAATAAATAGTTCGCGGAAAGTAACACATAAAAAAATTAAGATAAAAATAATAATAATAATTTGGTTCATGCACAATATGTGATAAGTTTTGGTGCCGTTAGCAATGTAAATGAGACTTAAATACAATTTCCTGTATCTTAAAAGAATTCTTCTTAGATATGATGGTTCTAGAAGAGGCACACGCCATTTCAACCGACAAACAGCTACATAGTACTTTTTAAATTGTTATTAGTTAATAGAGGAATAATTAGATTTTTTCTAACTTGACGTGCGCTTCTATTACTATTCAAACGGTGTTTGAAACTTTTTAAATTTAAAATTATAATATATTGCATGTGTTTGTATTTAATCTTATAATAAAATTTAAATATACAGACATCCCTTGTTTTATATATTACCAGAAATCGTTTATAATATGACATAGCGTTCTTATTAATTCAATTAATTATTCATCGCAATAAGCAATTCCTTAATAAATCATAAATTAAATGAGAAATCCTCTAACAATATATCTAAATTAACTTATCTAATTCCTGAAAGAAATATAATATACAATTAAATATAATATAATATACAACGTAACCAATCAACTAATCAATATTATAACAAATTAGTTAAATCAAGAAAAAAAACTATGTAACATAATCTTAATACGTTAAAATAAAAACCAGAAAAAACGGTTAAAGATCACAGCTCCCGACAAACGTATATATATATATATATATATATATAAGTAAAACATCAGACCAATTCGCCGAAACGAGTAAGCATGTGGCATATGTCGCGTCAAAGCTTTGATGCCCACCGCCGGTCATAAAACGACAGCGGCACTCATTGATATATAGTGTACGACATTTTTTTGCGTCTCCAATATGGGCAACGATATTTCTTTTTTTTTATCATTTTAAAATAACGCTGTAACCGATTTCCTTTGTCGGTGAATATTTGTTTCGACAAGAATCGCATCAAGTATTTCACCCACCACATTTCCTGAATGACGAGTTAGTCTTTAGCCTTTTGGCATTCAATAAATCTGATTGGATGATAAATGTACACATTTGAAGAGAAGGCGTTTTCTGTGCGATACTTTGAGATTTTGAACGCATCAAGCTCCTATTATTATGGCTGATGCGGCCCACCACCGTTTGGAAATTAGCACTACTTTCATTTCACTACATAATCGTCAACAAAATGATGCAACTTTGATCCTTAAATTTTCTTAACGTATCAGGAAGGAACATTTTGTATCATAGGCTTCTGTCAAACTCCGTCTTTTTTGTGGCACTTAGGCAACACGCCAGAGCTCAACCGATTCATCTGGAGCAGTTTCCTTTCGGGCCTTCCAGGCCAGTGATCAGAGACCTTAGACCCACTTCTTGAGTTGTTGTATTTGGATCTGCTGCGATACCCGATAAGACCTAATCAATTTTTTGGTCAGCGTGAACTATCGCAGACATAAATTGATCTGATCCGAAAGCGCTATAGTAAATTTTCAAATATTCAATCAACATATTAAATCTACGAATAAAAAATAAGTAAATTAAAATTCTAGAAAATAAAATTCATCTTCTACGAAACAAAACAAAAGGTTAAGTATCCGACGACACATCTTCTGCTGAATCTTTCCATTCCCAAATAATTATCACTTTCTTCTACTCTTATTCTCATATTATTTTCTCATTATCCTTGACATCGATGCAAGATATGGAGAGTAATACGAGAAGAAGATGTTACCTAGAAAGCACCGACCTTTAAGTACTTCAGCAGAGGTCAAATTCATTCCGTCAACACAAATTATTAGTCAATATCCAGAACATCATTATCCATCAATAAAAAGCCTATTATCACAACGTTTCAATACATTTCTATACCTGCGAAAATCCTACCCCAACAGCTCATCGATAAAGTTCTACATCTGCCAATGCTCGGTTCGACCTTCATCCACGTATAATTCAGCCAAGGTTAATTAACTTAATCAAAGTCGATAATCACGAAACATTCCACATCGACAATTGCAACGCCATTGGTACAGAAGAGAAGTTTCATTCCAGAACCGTACTCACAGCTGAAGAAACATAATACAATAAAATACGTACAATCCCAATTAGTTCGTCACTCTTTATTTGCTTTATTATTATTTTTTTTAATGGAAGAAAACTGGATGAGCCTAACAAATTTTTAATTATATTTAGAATCAATTTTATTCTCATTCATTTAAAATCTCGCTTCTAGTCATATATTTGCAGTTACAACTATACTAGAACAATAAACCAAACTCTTTAAACTTGTTATTGCCTTTCAGTGTTTATCATATAATAAATTAAGTACCTTATTATAAGAATTAAGAACAAACGAATTCCTAACCCAACCGTGAATCTCATACAAGAGCAAATCATTTTATGATACAAACAGAATAAAATATAAAAGGCAGTATAGTCGCTATAACAAATTTCGATCCAGCTTTGATTAGAAAAATTAACACCGTAACATAATAAATACACAAATAGTTTAGCGCTTAAATGCATCTAATTGGAGAGAGTTTTAAACACACCTACAGGGTTGTGATTCCCCCTTCCCCATTTTTATTTCTCCATTTATCAGACTATTTATTTTCCCCAATTTCAGACTGAAACTTAAAATTTTATCATAGTCATGTATACACAAAATCGATTGGAAAACATAAAAATTGAGCTTTTACATGTAAACTGATGCCATTTTGATTAAACACTAACATTTGAAGTAAAACTATTAGATGAGGATTTTTATTCCCTTGACTAACTGTAATAATCTTATCTTTCTTTAACTGGTTTTAAAGATATGTAAATTAATTAGACAGAACCGTATTTTACATAATATCTTGAAGATTCACGAACTTATCATATCGTATGCATTTTATATCTTAAAAGTGGCATAATTTTGAAGGCACTTTTAAGATATTATTTTTACATGCGAAATTATTATATATTGAAAATTATTTTTGTCTCCTTAACCCTTCTGTCAGTACACCTCTAAATCTATTCTCTCTTAGTAAATCTACCTGACTATACGGCACTAAAATAAAAAATGAAATAAAATAAATCTTTATTTGGCATAAGATGATTCGCATTACATAAGCACTATTTTCATTATAACAAAAGATATGAAGAAAAACAATAAATTCATTGAATATACAAAAACTTTCAAAACATAAAACCAAAAACACTTCTCTTATCGAGCAGTTACCGGCAGAAAGTAACGCATTAAATCATCACTCCTCAAGCATCAGGCATACCTTTTCTTTAAAACCCTCTCCTTTGATTCCATTTTCAACCTTCCCCTTTCATTCTGTCAATCATTTCTCTTACATCCTTAAACTATTCCTACATTCTTTCCCCATTCAAACTTCTAACAACACCTTTAATATTCCAATCCCTTACTTCCCAAATTACACATTACTTCCCATCGGCAAAACCCAACAAGTCATAATAGTTGATACTTACAGTTCGAAATACTTGAGAGACTATTTGAACTCCTAACCCTTTGATAATAACTTTTAATATGACATTCCTTATTACTGTTGGATTGTGTCAGTGTTATCCCAAGTTTAAATTAATTATACTAGGAACACCACGTATATGTTTTATGTCGATGCCTTCTTCCCCCGCTGAATGATTAACTTCATCATTCAAGTTCTTCCATAAACCAATTTCACTGTGTTACTCTGGTTCCATTAATTTGACATTTCATATTTTTAACATTTCATTTTCATTATAAACTATTAGCGCGGGGCCAATAGGCCGCGGCCTACTGGGCTTATTTATTAACCTGGCACTGCTCCTAAGACACAATTTGGTCTCTTGATCTCAATTCACAGGATAATCAAAATGTCTAAAATAATATGTTACATAATGTTTCAGATAATCTTGACTAGCGTTAAGTGACACAGAGATCTGGGATAACGAGTCTCTAAAGTCATGTACGATAAGTTTAAAAGAGCAAATAAAGAGTAATGCCCACTGAAGATAGACACCGCCAACTTTAACCCAAAAAATATTGAAAATAGAAAAATCTAATAAAAATTTAATGAATATGACGCCAACATGTTATTCCTTCTTAGGATAGCTTAATTACCACTAAAAACGACGCTGTCCTGTTATTGTTGTTTAGTTTACATTTTTAAATTGTTCCCCTGAAGATTTGAAAAACCAAAATTTTCTGTAATTGACTTAAATAGGGCGACTGGGCTGATTTGTTAAAAAAAAAATTAGGAAACACGTACTAAATAAAATGGCGATATGGATATTACATTTTATAGCCTTTCGTTTCTGATTTTAAGGTTGTGGCTTGGGACTTACGACATGCAAACTTGCCTCTGTGGTTTTGACATTAAAAAGCGCCTAGAACCGTACGTCGCTCGCTCACTTTTATAATCTCGATTCTTTTGTTCCATATTCTTGGCGCAATATCTCTCGGCCAATCACTCACTGTAGGGCTTCTCCAAAATTGTCGCAATTCTATCTCTTTTCCATTCCAACATCTTGTTTCGTCAATGTGTTTATCCAACTTCAAATTTCTCTTACAATTCACGTATGAATTATTTACGCCATCCTTGCCAATATTACCACGCATAAAATCAAACGCATAATGTAGGAGTTCCTGTACTTGCACATATTTTAGTGATAGGAGACATAATCCGATATTTATCTCAATTTCTAATCAAACATAGGTGGAGCAGACTGGATCAATGTGTTTATGCAGCAGCAGTGGACTGCATAATTTGCTGGTCGTGGTTCGGATTCGTTAAGGATATTTCGCGAATCGTTAAAGAGGGAGGTTAATTAATGTCTACATACAACTATTTGTTCATGTAAAAATCAAACACTGTGCTGAATTTTAATAACGCGAATTTATTAATAATTGTAACTAACAAAAATTATAAAATAACAAATTTGCACTATAAAAATATACGATTTAATTGAATTTAATTGGCTAAGAATGTAATAAATTGTGAATTTCTTGTCGGCAGAACCCGGGAGACTAAGTTAGTCTCTTGTAGACTGAACTGGAGCGCAGGTTACAATCGCGAGCGAAAATTACCTTTTGGCTTTGGTAATTCAAAAAAAGCAAAGAAAAACAGCTGCAATTGTAAACTTCCAATTGACAAACATCAAAACTTATTATGGAGCGAAAACCAAGTTAATACGAAGAAGACTTGAATGAGAGTGGTTTATGCAGATTCCTTAGTGACCATATTCGTCGAAAAATATCGGATGTCGGTACCAAGCCTAATTTAAATTATTGGCAAAATACAAGCGGGCGGTTTATGGCCCATTCAAATTCTTTTGCGAATTCACTCAATTTTGCTTGCTTTCTCATGCTAGAAAGAAGCTTTTCTCACGTTCGAAGGGCATCAAAAAACCCTTTTGTACGAATGGTTTTGATACTAGCAAAATGTACATTTGAAAATCGATAACGAAATATATTTCAATTATGCGTTATTTATTTAAACCCTAATTGCTTAAAACTTATTCAGCTTAATTATTTTGTCCAATAGGCTTGATCAACATTCGAAAACTTTTAATAAAAGCTATGAGCATTGCTAGAATTCCAATATTTATTTATTTAAAATTATGCAAATTATTTTAATGGCTATTTATCAAAATTGGTCATAGTTTTAAGACATCTGGGTTAGTAGGAAAATATCGCGAACTAAAGTAATTATTGCTTAACCCTTTCAATACTACTGGGATATATAGGTCCTAGAGAATGTTCAAAACTTACTGATACTTAAAGTATTCATTTTTAAAACACTGGGAGGGGATTAAACAGTAGCTTTAGGGCCGAATTACACAAAACTTGGTTAGGTTAACATAACCTAGCTTATCAAGGTTTGATATATATTCAAACAAGTAAGCGCACTATTCAGAAGTCCACATGTAAGAAAACATTTATGTTCCTCATTTATTGGTGTTTTAGTGAAAATCTATACGTGTTTCTAAATACATAACAAAGAGGTAAATTGTATTTAACGTTTATATAAAAATGAAAGTACCTGTATACATTTTTTTGTTGTTTTGGGACTTATATATCGCTGCATTGGAGCGTGGGATATATTTTTCCCAGCAGAATTGTATCATATAATTTTAATTTTAATAGTAAAACAATTTTAGGATGAACGGACCACTATCGGACAAAGAATTAGAGGATAATATATCTGATATGGTGGTTGATCCCTACAACAGTGGCGATAGCAGGGACATGGATTATAAAGACTCTGATGCTTCCAAATCTTCGGAAGAATATTAAACGGGCTCCTCAATGGATGTAGATATCCAGATGGATGATAATGTACAAATAGAAAATGAAAGTAGTAACAACGGCTCTGGAAGCATAAATTGCACTGATACAACGCTTATACAATCAACTACCTATACTAAATTTGTTTGGCACAGGAATACTGATACATTTTCTCCATAAAGGTCACTACCTCAAGAGAATAAAGCAGTGATTAGGGCTAAACGAAACAGAGGTTTCACCAAGCTAGAATGTTTGTATAATCTATTTTCAAAGAGTCTTATAATGCAGATAAGTTATTATACAAATCTGCATCTACAAAAGCGCAATAACTTACAGTTTCCTATGTCATCACCAGGAGAAATAAAAATTATTCCGGGCTGTGCATTGATAATATCATATAAACGCGTACCAGCAATGCATATGTATTGATCGCGCAACAAATCTTTCCAGAATGCAGCAATATCAGAATCCATTTCCAGAGATCGTTTTATGCTGCTTATGTCAAATTTATATTTCAATGACCTTGAAAAACTTCCATGCGCATCAAAAATATATTACATTGAAGATGTTTTGTTCTGCTTGATAAATACATTTGTGAAAGTGAGAACTGATAGCATGATTCAATTAATTGATGAAACCTGTCAAGAACGCAATCAAGCTTTGGACAAGATGCCCTGCAGTAACGGGGTGTGTTTATGACATATATAGTGGACGAGAAGTTACTGAAGGTATCTTGGGCGAGCGTGTGGTTCTAAAATTGGCAGAAACCATTACGAGTTCAAACGTTGCTTTATGTTCCGACCGTTCCTTCACATAGATATATCTGCTGAACTCTATAAAAGTTCTTTTTTTTACGTAGGAAGTGGAGAAACCTTCGAAAGGCGAAGAATGCCTATGAATCCAACAGTGTGGGATTTTTATCCTAACTAAAACTCCATTCCCTGTTAGGATTGTGTACATTAGGAGGTTGGTGAATTTATTATATGAGGCTTTAGGATTTGTCATCCTCTTCAGCCTGGAACTGGTTTTGATTTGATAAATTGTAGATACTGTTGGTAAGCTGATACCTTGCAGGGAAATTGCAGGGAAACGCTATAGCATTTGCTTTACAGCCAAGGGAAACCTTCAGAAAAACCTTGGGCATAGTATGGTCAACAGATTAGGAAATTTGGTTACATGAGGTTACCTGACTTCTTAGATTGAACTTATATATCTTCTAGTAATACTTGCTTGGTAGTGCAATGTTGATCTTGATGTTATCCAGCTTGCACCAGGGTGCAAGCGACTCTCTGTTGCCTTAGGGTCCTTTTGTGCAGCAGCAGATATTGGTGATCTTTATTTGTTCTTGCTTTCATATGTTTTTTTTCCTTTCTAAAGTTTTATGTTTTACTGTTTTTTTTTCTTTATTTTTTCATGTTTTATTCAAGTTGTGCCCCTTAACGAAAGGATAATGGTATTGCCTCGAGGATTTCGTGGAGGGCTTCGAAAGGCTCTGGCATTGACTGAATAATTCTGGCAGGTGGCTGGGGGAAAGCTCTTCTTGGCGGTTTACGACGACACTTTGGGACTTTCCAAGTTGACCTCAGAGTGTTGTAGGCTATTTGGTTGTTTTCTTGTGAGCGTCTAAGTGGATATTTAGATTGAAGTGTTTTCAATCTGTCACTGATAGGAGTGGCCGCG
>WYDF02293107.1:0-16124 GCA_009867245.2 Adranes taylori | reverse complement strand
ATGATAAATCCTAAAGCCTCCTTTAAACAAACTCTCCAATCTCCCAACAATATACAATCCCAACAGGGAGTGGAGTTCAGTGGGTAAAAATCCCACAGTTGTTGGATGCAACGGGCATCCTTCGCCTTTTGAAGGTTTTTCCACTTCCTACGTAAAACAAAAATATCACGTGTTTTGCCAAAAAGCGAGCGGGCCTTACTCATAAAAATATATATGTTTGTTTTTATGCAGTTTTTTATAGTTAGATTAGATTTTCCGTATCGGGTGATGTTATTCTTATTTATCCTTTGCTTGTAAATATTATATGAATGCTTTATTTCGCAACCACTTTTTTAAATTGTTATTTTAAATCTATGACCTAACCGAATTATTGTTGTCATTTGTTTTGCGTTAAACGGTTTTTCCACCACGCGATTTTTATTAAACCGATAATATTTTGCACTCTTGTGGTGCCACGACAAATCTCGTTGGGTATTCGTTTAACGTATTCTCAGATGCGTCTTATTTTAATGCAACGTTTCAAAAATTTTGATTTTGGTATGGTAGCCACTACTATCGCTTACTCGTTCCATAACGTATGCTTCCATCAACAAAATAGACCAATTGCTCTTTAAATTTCTTAACGGATAGATACAAATTTTCAATTGATCGAAGATACAACCTATCTACGGTTTTCTGGCAAAAATTCCTTTCAAGTTCCTCGCCTTTTTTGTGGTTGACGCTAAAATACCACGGCTCAGTCGACTCGTCGAGATCAGCGTTCATCCCGGAGAATTAGTATAAACAGGAACCTCTTCGGCTAGCAATAATCATTTAGACGCATTTTAGGAATCGTGTTCTGTGTATGTGACGTGAAGAACTCGCTCTATACAAGTCATAATTCACAATAAAACGATATTTCGATCATTTCGGCTAGCGAATGTTTTTATCGCAACCGCTAGATTGATTTGCTCACAAGTAGCGTAAATTCAATATTAATTTATTCATCAGTTTTACATCAACTATCAAAAATATTAAATAATCCATCAACCAAATATAATCATCAATCTTATTCAATGCAACTTATACTTATGCAGGCTCTTTTCAATTTCTTATCATCATTTTTCTTTTCTCACATTTCGTTCATAACTAACTCTTCCACAATCCGTGTCTCCGATGCATAAACGAGGAGGACGTCGTGAGTGGAAGAAGATAGCAGCAAAGAATCGATCGCAAGAAGCTAACGCAAATGAATCAACTCTAAAGAGACCCATCATACTACGTACGCCGTGCTTTATAGTAGAGCTAGCAGATGCAATTCCTGCACCAAGTCAACCTACAGCTTCATCGCCATTACCTGGTTCGCCGATTCCTCCAACAGTACTTGGTGATATACCACTCCCACCAATACCGTGTACACGATGGCTCTACCCAGCCACCCGTGAAGACCGTCGCCGCCATCTATTCCGTTACTACTTTGGCTACAGCGAATAGATCCGACATTTCCACAAATTCATTTTCTATGTCATAATAAAATTTCTTCGCTTCGTCAATAATATAGTTCACTCCGTTTTCCTACCTTCATCTGATCAGCTGGCTGGATAAATTTACAACATCTGCGTTAAATATTCAACATCCCATTCTATCCACGTCCTGGAGAAGCTGACGAAAATCAAAGATCCAATCAGAAGATAAATTAATATCACAAAAATCACTTTATCTGTATTTCATATTTTTACTTGCGACTTTGCTAATGGAAAATGCAAATGGAATCATCCTAATAATTTTTGTATTGTAATTAAATTCCAACCTATTGTCAGTCAATTAAAATCGCGTTTAGAGTTCTTATTTGACGTTATAAATATTACAGACGAATAAACAACAATTATTGAAACATGTTATTGCGTACATCATTAAAGTGTTTAGTACTTTATTATAATTAATTAAGAACAGCAAATTGTTACCCAACACTGATAATCAGCATGAGCATTTTCGTGTTACAAGATAGAATAAATACAAAGCAATATAGTAGTTAAATAGTAAACAAATTACAACCCTGTATTGAAAAAATCTGTATCAGCTTGAATAAGGAGATTGTAGGAGTCCCGAAATCCAGGTAGTACATTTACTTTGTAATATACAAACAAAAAATAATTTTTGGAGATTGGATCACTTTGTTTCATTTAAGAATCATGTCTACTAATCATATCTCTCAAATAAAGTATTTCAACTAAACTAAAATATTTCAAATCTTGTCAAAGTAATGTATTACAAATTTAGTATCTGTAGGGTATTTCAAATACTCTAAGGATAAAGTACTTTAAATCTCCAGTTAACGATAAATTTTATTTGAATTGAATATCTTATGGTTCGTGGTTAAACCTCCACGAACCCAACAACGAATCCATTATTTAATATAATAAATTATGAAATTAATATTTCTTATTACTTGTGTCTCGCTAACGGGCACTTATTCGATAGGCAACTTATATATCAGGATTTGTTTTGGTCACCTGTTTGCTACCGTCGATTGATTCTTTCGCCATCGGGTAGATGATGCCTCCTGGATGTTTTTTTCTGACAGTAGATGAAAACAACCAAATGTTCCTAAACAAGTAAGTAACGCATGGAAAATGTTCAGAACTGGATCAAGTTCTCTTATCCTGGTTTAATCTTCGTGTAAACGCAGATATGAAAATTCCTGGTGATTTATTAAAGGAACAAGCCAAAGTGTTTCATGATGAACTGGGAATGCAGCACAAGTGTAACTATTCAGAAGGTTGGCTGGATGGCTTCAAGTCGCGACACGGCTTACAGTTTTGTGAGGTGTTCACTGTTCAGCAGATACAATGTTCAGTAGATACAGATGCGGCTAATGCACTTGTGGATGAATTTGCAAAGTTAGAAAATTTAAGCCCTGAACACGTTTACAGTGCTGACAAAACGGCCTTGTTTTGGAGATGTACGCTAAAAAGAACGCTGATAACTGAGGATGCAAAATCGTCATGGGGCTTTAAATCTCCAAAGGATCGCTGCACGGTAATGTGCTGCTATAATATTTCCATAATTCTTTCTCAGCTTTCATTGATTTCATTTCATTACGTTCTTCCTTCTAAGATCTCTCCTTACAAAAAAATTTTACTCTTGTGTCCACTCCTCTTTTGCCCTCCCACACTTTCTTCCTATCTCTAACTTCCCTTAAAACCATCCTTACTTCTTCTTTTTATGCTCACACTTTTCATCGTTCCTTGCTTTTTTTGCTTTGTTATCTCTTGTATACCATTTATCTCCTCCAGTTTACTCCCCATCCTCAACTTTGTGTTTGCACTCTAGACAAAATAATTTTCCCTTTCTCGTTTCTTTCTAATTAGGATTTTTATTTTTGTTACTCATTTTGAGAGTGGGAGAGTGTGCGGTGCTAGTGGATTTTGGGATCAATAGCTAGACTCGGATATGCTGTGGAATGCAGAAGAATGGTGGTTTACCACTGACATTACACTTGGTTTCAAAAATGTTTTGTTCTTGAGGCTAGGGCTCATTGTAACAAAATTAGACTAGACCCTAAGTGCAAGATACTTCTAATTTTAAACAATTGTTCAGAACATTCCCGGTTGCCTACCTCCCATTTATCTTCACATCATTAATTCAACCACAGGATATTGGCAATATATATTCAATGAAGTGTAAGTATCGTTCCTTGTTAATGAGGCGCCTAGTGGATTCAGTTAATTCAGGCACCCCAATGCATAAAAGAATTTAACATTAAGGATGCAGTGTATTGTGTTGTCAATGCATGGACATCTGTGGCAATATCCACACTGAGGAACGGATGGCATAAATTGTGGCCAAGTTTCATGTTTACTTCCCATTCTGATGAAGATAATGAAAATAATTTTGGAAGTCTAGGATTTCAAAGGAAAAACAGCTTATATATATATGAACTTACTTCATATGCTGATGATGTAACTAATCCTGACGCGAAGGATATTTCAAAAGGGATAAATGAAGATGCTTTAATGGAATGGATGGATGTCGATGATAATGTACCTACTGATGAAAGTTCATCATTACACTTATTCTGAAATTGTAGATAAAGGTACAAATCCGGAGATAAATGGCTGTACACGTAGTGATGCAGATGAAAGCAGTGACGGAAATGAGCAAAATGTGAGAGAAAGAATTTCTATCATGTTGGAGCATGAACCATTTGATAGATTGAAATAAAACTGCCACCTAATGCCATAAATATCGACTATATTAATAAATAAGATATATTGGTGTATAGAGTGGAGTTAAAAAGTGTTCCTTGTGACCATAGCCATTTTATTTTTAACATTTATTTTTCAATAATTTTTTTTAAACCGTGTAAAACGAGGGATACTTGTATTTATATAAAAAAATAATTTAAGTTGCTCTATAAATAGCTGCATTATCTGGAAATTGATGAAACAGCGCTAATAGTGTCCAAGTCTGTTCTTTAGATGAAATTGAAGATTTGATGTGTAATAGTAATGGTTTTAATTGACCTATCACCTTTGAAATACCCGTACATTCATAGAAAGAGATCTAATACTTGTTCTTTTAATGTAGTTAGTGATCGAGTAATAACGCAAGCTATTATAATATCAAACTAAGCTTAAATAATATCTTGTAAATAAACGTTTATTGGCAATTGAATACAAACAAAATATTACAATTCCAGTACACAGAACACAAAATAAACAAAAATATGATTGGAAGAAAGGAGAAGAAAATCAGTTTTTATCCCACTCTTAATTTCTGTTTTTATTTTTGTCCATCTTCCTTATTTATCGATTTCATTAACTTCATCATTAAATACATTCTCTTACTATCGCCATCCAAATTCATCGCAAATTCCTTTTCTTCTGCATTCCACAGCATATCAGAGTCTACCTATTGATCCCACAAACCACTCGCACCGCACACTGTCCCACTCTCAAAATGAGTAACAAAAATAAAAATCCTAATTAGAAAGAAACGAGAAAGTGAAAATTATTTTGTCTAGAGTGCAAACACAAAGTTGAGGATGGGGAGTAAACTGGAGGAGATAAATGGTATACAAGAGATAACAAAGCAAAAAAAGCAAGGAACGATGAAAAATGTGAGCATAAAAAGAAGAAGTAAGGATGGGAAGTTACAGATACGGAGAAAGTGTGGGAGGGCAAAAGAGGAGTGGACAAAAGAATAAACATTTTTTGTAATGAGAGATCTTAGAAGGAAGAACGTAATGAAATGAAAGCCATGAAAGCAGAGAAAGAATTATGGAAATATTTACGCATCAAAGAGAGACACAGAGAGAGAGAGGGGGGGGGGGACAACAGCGAGCAATATAAATCTGAGTGAGTGCGAATTAAAATGAAGGGACGAATATGGAGGTAAAGGAAAGAAAAGAGGGAGAATAGAAAATGTGTGGAAAAATTGTATTAATCTCGAATAGGTAATGAAGGCAGTTAAAGGAATAAAGAAGGGTACTTGAAAGAAGGGGGAGGTTGGAATACGTGGATATATGGGAGTGTTTCAATGAACAAGGATGAGAGAGTTAGCGAAAGGAATGAATGAGGTGTGCAAGTGTAAAAGTAATATACCAGAAGAATGTAAAAGAAGAGAAATCGTGCCAGTTTATAAAAGAGGTGATAGAGCTAACATAGAAACAGCTAACATTTTACCAGTTCCAGGCTGAAGAGGATGATAAATCCTAAAGCCTCCTTTAAACAAACTCACCAATCTCCCAACAATATACAATCCCAACAGGGAGTGGAGTTTAGTGGGTAAAAATCCCACAATTGTTGGATGCACCGGGCATCCTTCCTCTTTTGAAGATTCTCCACTTCCTACGTAAAAAAATAAATAAAATAACATAGAAAGTTACAAGGAGGATAACTGTCATGAACGATTTATGCAGATTGTTTGCAAAAATTTTAAACAGAAGATTGGAATGGGCTAAATTATACGAGGCGTGTTTTTAAAGTAAGAACCGTTTTGAAATAAAAAAAACAAGTATACGTTTTTAAACAATTTTATTTTTACATGAAACCATGTACCTTAATCTAGGTTTTCTACATAATTGCCATCAACATTAAGATACTTATCGTATTGTACAACCAGTTTTTGAATCCCATTCTCACAGAAGTCTGCCGCCTGATGGACCAGAGCCAGATGCTTTTTCAAATTCAGGAACAGGTGGTAGTCTCTGGGCGCTAGATCTGGACTGTGCGGGGGGTGTTCAAGTTCTTCCCAATCAATTGATGCGATGAGATCTTGAGCTCGATTAGCCGTATGTGGACAGTCATTGTCATGAAGCAAAACGATCGCCTTACTCAGCATGTTTTTAAGGTCTCACAATACGTTGCAGAATTTATTGTTTCACTACGAGGCAGAAAATCCACAAACAACACCCCCTTCCTGTCCCAAAACATACTGCACATGATTTTCCCGGTTGAAATTGTTTGCTTGCACTTTACTTTCTTAGGTTGAATGCCGCCATTCCATGAATTGCTACCTCGATTCGGGTGTAACGTAAGCCACTCATGTTTCGTCGCCTGTGACAATTTGACTTTTGTGTACCTCAGTTAAAGCGTCTGTTCTCTTTCATTTTTTCGTCAACTTTCTGCACTAAATCTTCTGTAATGACAGAAGGTCGCCCACTTGGTTCCTTCGTTAACATTCGTGCGGCCATCTTTAAAAGCTGTAACACATTTCCGTACCATTCTATCGCTCATAATTTTTTTCCCTAAACTGATTTCACGATGAGTTTCTGCTGCTTGCACGCCTTTAGCACGAAGAAAGCGAATCACAGCGCGTATTTTACAGTCGACGGTATTCGCAATCGGACGAGGCATTTTAAATACTCACAAATAAGTAAACACGGTCGAATGTTTCCGTAGTAGCGTCTATGGCTTACCAACAGATGAAGGTACAGATCGCGCATGCACGGGATGCAAACCACAGCGCTCCAGCGTAGTACGGTACTTTAAAAACACGCCTCGTATAATTCCCTAAATTATATAATTCAACAGGAAATGCGAAAAAGGAAAATGTTATTAGATTTGAAGGCAGCGTTTGATAAAGTAAATAGGGAAAGGTTATGGGAGAGAATGGATGGCGCGGGTATACATAGGAATTTGTGTGGTATGATAAGCAGGATGTATGAAGGAACTAACGTACGAGCAAGAGTGGGAGAGTGCTTTAAAATGGAAAAAAAGAGTAAGGCAGGGGTGCCCGTTGAGTGCAAATGTATTCACATTTCTTTGTGTCGGATTTAGAGAGTGTATTTTAAGGAATGGACATGCACGGGGGGGTGATGTAATTGGAAAATAGAAAATGTGGATTTTAGATTATATGGATTATATAGTATGTATGGCGAGTAATAGGGTAAGAAACGAATAATGTGATCAAAAAAGTGAAAGGATATATGTTGAGGATAGGTATGGTTGTAAATGTAAAAAACACGGTACGGATTGTGTGATATTTCGAAATAAAAAATTGTAGACAATTATAATTCGCAAAAATGAAAAGTGGAGATTAAAATACAGTTTTAAATTTTAACTGTTAAATAATTTGTTTTGTGATTTTACATTACAACATAATAGTTAACATTTTTTTCAGTACCTATTTTATTATCTCTTGTTTTGCATATTTTATGAAATAGTATCAAGATATAAAATTATATAGGTCAAGTCTATGGAAATAAATTAAGCATTCATACTTATAATTGGTTCTGATTATTTGTAATACTATTTTATGTAAAATGCGAATTTATATTTCTGCTTTGATGTGTTGTTGCAATGATTTGGAGCAGGTATGATTCACAAAACCAAACTCAAGATTCCAACTCCAAAACAGATATTATTGTTCACACTCTCTTGGGGAGAAAAAGAGAGAGGATATGGTGCTACATGATGATGATGCTACATGATGATGGGTAAAGGCAAAAAAAGGTTAGGGAAACATAAGAGAAGGTCTAAGATAAGGGAAATAAACAGGGGTAGAGTATGTAGGGGGAAGCAAGGTGTGTAATGTAAGTTTAAAAAATGGAGTATGTAAGGTTAAATGAATGGGAACAAAGTGTAGGTAGCAATTAATGGAAAAGGAAGGAAATGGGAAAAGAGAAAAGGAAAGAGAAGGAGACGTGAAAAAAAGAAACGACTGTAGAAATTACGGGAAAAGAAGTAAGAAAGGAAATACGAAAGATAAAGGAGGGAAGCGTTGCGGGACAGGATGGTGTGCAAGTAGAAGTGTCGAAGTGCTTGAATGAGAGAGGGATAGAAGCGTTAACACGGGATTATGAATACAGTATGTAAGGGAGAAGAGAGGGTGCCGGAAGAATGGCAGGAGGGTGTGATAATCCCATTGTATAAGAGAGGAAATAAGAGAGAAGCATGTAGTTGTAGAGGGATCACACTAAAGAATGGAATATTCAATATATAGCTTGTATGCAAAGGTGGTGAATAGAAAACTATCTATCAAACATGCAGAGTAAAGGTACAATATAGTTACTTTGAACTATATAATAAATAAAGAAGTGGGTGAAGGTAGGAAGTTGTATATGGCATTCGTTGACTTGAAATTTGCCTTTGATGGGAATGTAATAAAGTTGTATGAAAGTAATAGGGTAAGGGCGAAAGTAAGGGAGAGTGTGTCAGAATGGTTCAAAGTGGATAGGGGAGAAAGGCAAGGATGTCCGCTGAGTGCAAGCTTATGTAACATATATGTTTCGGATTCGGAGGGGATGTAAAAAATTGGACAGGCAGGAGAAGTGCTGGTGGATAATGATAGAGTGTGGACAGTAGGTTATGCGGATGATATTGTGTGCATGGCCGGTAGCAGAGAAGAAATAAACAAGGTAATAGAACATGTGAATAGATATATGTGTACAAGAGGGTTGGTAGTGAATATGGAAAAGACAAAAGTAATTGTATACAAGAGAGGGGGAGGGAGAGTACGAAAGATGGATTTTAAATGAATGGATGAGGTTATTGAGTATGTAAAAAAGTTTAAGCATTTAGGCTATATGATAAGTAGGACTGGGACCGAATGCGAACATGTGAAATATGTGTGGTAACTATATTATTGTATGGAGCAGAAGTTTGGGCGGTTAGGGAAAGAGAGATGATAGAAAGAATGATAATAAGATTTTTGGAGTGGACAAGACTACCCCAGATGAGCTTGTGTTACAAGAATTCAATGTGTGTAAGTGTTGGGTGAAGGAGATAAAGATGTTAGTCAAATATGAAAGGAAGGTGATAGCAGGGGAGTTGGAGAGAAGTAAAAAAGGTATATATATATATATATATATACATATATGCTACGAAGGCCACAGAAACGGGAGAAACAAGGAACAAATGGATGATTGATAGAAAGAAAGTGTATGAGACAACTGGATCGCGGATGAAAGAATGGTATGATAGAATGGTGGAAGGAGTATACTGTGAAATAGAGAATCAGAGAAAACGATGAAGAATGTGTAGATGCAAGGGAGGAGAGAGAGGATAAGAGAAAGTTGGTTTAATAGGAAATATAAGGAATTAGAGGTGGTCGGAATGAGGCCGGAATGTTTGGAATCAACTATAAAGAGGATGATTGTTCGGTTGAGGTGTGGGTGTATGGACATAGGGAATAGATTTTGGATGAAAGAGAGCGAAAGGTGTTGTAGAGTATGTAGAGGAATGAAAGAAACATGGGAGCATTGGGTGAAGAAATGTGTTCGTATTGAAGGATGAGCGAAGGGAGGAGGCGAAAATTGGAGGGTTTGTATGTGGCAGTGAGGAAGAGGAACTAGGACCATGGAGGGGATAGTGGAGGAAATAGGCAGAAGGAACAAGTAAAATAGGATGATAAAAAGTAAAGTATGGAAGGAAGGGACATGAGAGGAAAATAAATAAACCACATATTTCATTGCTTATTGCTTTGTGTATTTTTGTATTAATATGTGTTATTTGTGTTAAAATGATTTTATTTGTGTATGGAGTTTATATTGTTTTCATAGAGTGAATTGTAATAGACTTAGATGTCAATAAAGGTTTACTTTACTTTGCTTATACTTTACAATAATATTTTAACTTTTAAGTATAAAATTATTTCTTCTGCACTTTTAACAAATTAAAAACTTTAATATCGCTATATAAAGAGTGTTCCTACATATAATGAATTACGTTTTATTTTTAAATAAATAAATATTGTTTCATTTAATTTAATTTTTATTAGATATGTATACTGATAAAATTATAATATTCTATAGATAAATCGAACTGATTGTTTTTAATAAATACAATATTATCTGATTACAAAAATCACATTGTATAAGTGAATATGAATTGAAGCATTCGTTTTGTGAAACAATTCTGTACTAAAATGCATTTTGAAAGGAAATCATACGTCATAAATGCATGCTTTTTTACACGTGGTGTTATAAATTCTCGAAAAACTTATAAGGCAAATAAGAAAAACTTGTATAATACATCTGAACTGGCATAAAGAAATAAAAGCATTTCTCATTCGGTGGTCCTAAACAGTTACGTTCATATAAAGGTGCAAAAGTAAGCAAAAGATGATCATATGATAGTTTAACAAAAAAATATTAGACTTTCATATGCATCCAGAAATTTTCTATTCGTTGCTTAAGTGGTAACTACCCGAAGATTCACCAACGCTCCTCGTATGTACTGTTTCACTACTTGAGATTTGTGCTACATTTGAATAACATGAAATCGGTGATCTACATCTGCGACTATCCTTATAATTAAGTTTGCTATCTACTTGAAATAATATCTTTTCCAGGAAAATGTTTGTTAGGAATTGCAACCGTTTGATGCCACTGGGCGTTAAGAGAAGAAGGCTTAAGTACCTGAGTCCAAAGCGAGAAGAAGATTTTCAAAAATACAGAATACAAAGCATTTACGATCCGTTACACAGCGCTGACAAAGGGCCGGTGTCCATGCAGCATTTTCATTCGTATAGTATTCACGCATTTTTACAATATTTATTCATTTTCATTATTTGTTATTAGTTTTTAATTACTCAATGGTTTATTTCATCATCATTAAAACCAACAAATTATTAGTTTCAGCAAAAATGTTTGATTGTTGCTCTGAAGTTGAAAAATTCGATCACTCTAGTTCTTTTGATCCGGTTCGAAGGACCAAAATGTTTCGGTATTTTTTCAGGGAGAAGGTTTTTATGGTATCCACATTGTTCTAACTCGCCACTAGATGGCGCTGCAGTACATCAACTTCTATACCGTTCAATCGCTTGCCATGAAAATTTATGTATATATGCATTTGAGTACGAAGAATATTTTTTGCTATTCACTTTGTTCTAAGTCGCCACTAGATGGCGCTGCAGTACATCAATTTCTACACCGTTCAACCGATCGCCACGAAAATTTATATACTTAAGTATTCGAGTACAAAAAATATTTTTATGCTATCGTTTATGCCATCGTTAAGATGCTGAACGTTTTGCATCTTGTATGGCCACAATTGAAGATTATTTTTCAGTATGTCTCGAACGTTCCTATCGGATATTTGCAGTTTTTTCGCCATTTGAGGTGCACTGCGTCGTAGATTTCGCTCAAGTTGGCTCTTCACTTTTTGCACAATTCTTTGATGGTTGGAATCAATCGCGATCTGTAAGGCTGCCGATATCGTTGAAACGTGACATGATGCGATACACAAACATTTATTTTCAAATGTTGCAGTTCACGAACGATAGCTGATTGTGGAGTTCCAGCCAAATAGAGTGTAATCACACTGTTACGTATAAATTCTATTATAGACAAAATGAAAATGATGAGTGTTAGAAAATAATACTTTCGCCCTGCTTGGCGACAATAAAATGAAATGTCATTTTCCAAATGTTCAACGTTCTGCCATTTAGAGTTGACAGATACACCGATACAATATACCGAATTCGTATGGGGATGATATAGTGTGCATGGCTAGTAGAAGGGAGGATATGAATGAGATGATAGAAAGGGTAAGGCGATATATGGAAAGATGGGGGTTGGAATTGAATGGTGATAAGAGAAAGTGATGGTTTGAAAGGGGGTGGTAGAGAGTGTAGGAGGGATGTATTTACTATGGGAGGGTGAAGAATAGAAGTGGTGAAGTTAATACAACGTGAATCGTGCGCTGAACACGTGAGAATGGTAGTAAGAATAGCGTGGGGAGTGTATGAAAGATTGAGGACATGTGGGAGTGGAGGTTTGGAGAATCCGTGAAAATGAGGATGGTTATTATGGAGGGATATAATACAAAGGGTGCAAGCTGTGTGTTTAAAAAGGATGTTAGGGGTTTACAGGACGACACGGTATGAAATAGTAATGCAGGAAACGGGGATATCTGGAGTGAAAAAATGGTGAGGTTCGAAACAAAAGTGTGGATGGATGTAGACTGGAGATTAGTATACGTAAATGGTATGAATGAGAAAGGCATGGGTAGAAAGGGGAATAAACCGTTGGAAATGAGAAGGAAACTGTATGGAAGAATAAGGTAGTCCATGAGGACCTGAGGAGAAAAAGTTCTGGAAGGAATAGTGATGATGGATGAGTGGTAATAGAGAGAATGAAGGATGTGGAGAGGCAAGAGTGGTTTGTACGTTTTAGAGTGAGCAAGTTTAATATAAAGTATGAATGGTTAATGCATTAAATGAGAGAGTATGTTGAGCTGCAATTGAATGAACAGGACAGAATGATTGTAGAGAATTGGAGGATATGCTTTGGACAAGAAGGGTGGGAAAGGGTAATAATGGAAAGAGTTATGAATGCGGTAAGGGTAAGAAAGAAACATAGGGATAGTAGGTTGAGGTAAGAGGGAGCAAGGTTAAGGTAAAAGTAGCAATAGGCGAGTGGATTAGAAAGTAGGGTAGGTATAGAGGGGGATGAGTAAGTGGGATTTGATGGAGGGGTGGAGGAAAATGAAAAGGTGCGAAGATCTGATAAAAAGGAGGTGTGGAGAGCATTGGTTTCGTTTATATTTATTCTTTTTGGTTTAACGTTGTAAAGGAATCTTTATGGGTTGATGTATATAGGATTATAATTATGATAAAATTTGTATATTGACACCTTATTTGTAGGTGAATTAATATTATGCCAATAAAGGTATCTATCTATCTACACATTTTCAGTTATTTAAAAATCTTATAATAAAATAGATACCCGACAGGAAAAATTGTTTGAAGTCGCTGGTTCATTAATATTTCATAATAGTTTAGAATTCGTTTCACATGGTTTATTTTCTATATGAATGGGGGTGAAAAAGATAGATTTCATTCATACGTCTCTTTTTTTTGAAACCGAATACCATTCATTTCAATTCTTTCTATTCATTCGTAGTTATAAACAAATAAAATTTTACCAACATTTCTTCAGGTAGATGAACATCTCTTCAGGTGAGATGATACATTTGATCAAACTTATAGACCCACAAATTGTTAACGTTTATAAAAATTCTGGTAAATCCTATATCTTAAAATAAATAGCAATATGGAAGGATGGAAACTAAAGATGGTGAGGAATGAACTTGTTTGGTTTACAGATAAGGTCAAGACGAAGCATGGAGTAGAAGCCGGAATGTATGAGAGCAAGAACTCAAATGATCGGTTTTCAATTAACTTCGGAATATATACTACTGTATTCCAAGCCAAAATAATGAAGATTGTTATTTGTTTAAGAGAGCTGTCCGGAATAAACGAATCTTTATCCTATCTGACAGCTAGGTTGCGCTAAACTCAGAAATGAAGAGGAGAATCACTCAAGAGTATAACACTGGTCCTTTAATGCATTAATAAACTCAACACTCTAATGTAGCACCACAGTGGGCTGCTCTTATGTGTCCTCACGCATTGGAGAATCAAGGATAATGAAATCGTGGACAATCTGACAAAAAAATACCAGAAGGAATCCACTGATTTTAGATATTTTAAAAGTTGAACAACAAATTCTTTTACAAAATGTAAAAGAAATAGAACACAGTTTTATATTTATATATCCTGTCTTGCTGATATTGATTAATTGTTCGAGTTAAAAAAATGTGATTTATATGTGTCTGTTATAAATTAGTTAAGAATAAAAGACTTTGCTTCTTAAGCCCAGAATTTCTGTTTATCAAAAAAAGTATTTTATTTATTGTTACATATTTTTCAATTGTTTTTCATGCAAAATATGTAATATTACTTTTCAATCATATATTAATATTGACGAGCGATTTTTCTACAGCTCCTAACTATTTTTAAAAAATATGCACAATTTTATATTTATGCATACTATTTTGCTGATATTAGATTATAGTTCAAAGTAAAAAAAATATTTACTTGTACCATTTACTTGTGGTTATTTTATTTTTTTATATTTTATAATTCCAAATTTCTAATTAAAAAAAATTATCGGTTAATCAATTTAATATAAATTAATTAACATCATAATAATTTAGTAAACGTTAATTTAATAAATTAATTTAATAATTAATTTGATATAACATTAATATAATATAAACCACCAAATAAATGATTTTCGTTGAATATTTTCCCGCTTAACCTTATAAGAAGAGAACGAAGAGAAGATGAAAATGGTGAGGGTGAATGCCTGGTTGATGAGCCCCATACGTAGGCAGTGATCCGAATATGTGGGTCTGGCAAATGTTGGCAAATGCTCAAGTTGGTAGACTAACCAACTTACATAACCAGCCAATCCTACCCACTATGGGGATGGGTGAGAGCGAACATCTTGCACCTCAAAACGGGGTACAGGCGACTAAGGTATGGTAACCCTAACAGGAAGGCTCCCTGGTCCACCAGATTGGGGGTTGTGCGCAGGGCTAACATCCCGACCACGGAAAAAATAAGAAATTACGAGACAACACTACAGAAACGCCTGGACGGACAACCTGATGACAACCAAGCGCGAAAAAGGAAAACGAGATGTAATCCTTGGAATCTGGAATGTACTGAGCCTGCTCCGAGAGGGAGCATTTAGGAACCTGGTAGTTGTCATGAAGAGGTATGAGTCGTTGCACTACAGGAAATACGTTGGAAAGGCACTAATGTAATGAACTCGAAGGACTATACTATAGTCTATGGTGGCGGCAAGAGAAATCAGCTGGAAATAGAATTCATAGTGACAAGTAGCATAAAGGAGATGACATTTAAAGCAGTCAGCAAAAAGATGTGTACTCTGCGTCTAAAATTTGCCCTGTTTATATGACACTCAAATTTTCTTTGATTAAATAAGAGTTTTTTGGAAAATACCCAAAATATTGTATAAATTTGTGTCCCACGTTCGAAAATATGTTAAACACGAAATCACTTTGAACCTCACCCCTTTTCCCTTTTTTTCGTGTAGTCATTAAATTTATATCGCTCAATGGATGACAGTCTAATGTTTGGAAGCTTTTGGCACAAGCTAAGGTAAAATCACCCAATTGGACTAATATAGATCGCCTTCCAATTTAGAGGAAAATTTTGCTTACCATAATAGTTGATATTATGGTAAGCAACTTTCTTTGAATGTATTGGAATTCGGGTTTATAGTTGGCTGAGAATTCCCATAATGGTATTCAACCTGTTAATGACTAAAGCATTTAACTAAATGTTGTATACACGTAATATCTACTATTTGTATCATCACACGCTTAAGCACTGACAGCTCTCCAGACAAGGTTAAAAATATGCCGTTGTCGGAATTTGAAAGATCTCTAGAAGAAATTCTCTAGAAGATTTATTTTGACCATTTTTTGAAAAAAAACCATTTCCAACAAAGTTTTTGAAAACAACGGAAAATTTTTTGAAATTGCCAAATTTCTATAAATCCAACAAAAATGGGGTTTTTACCATGCGATTCGCGTTTACTTGAGGAAAAATGCAAAAACAGTCGAAATTTTAAGAAATCTATAGATTTTTGAAAAAAAAAATTGAAAATTTCAGCCAAATTGAGGAGTCTATGTTCTCCAAACTTGGAGCAAGGGTCTCAAGGTTGATGTCATATGAGAAATAAACCAGTCAATAGGCAGAAGAGAAGGGAAGTGTGTAAAAATGGTCCCAAAATTAGACCACCATACAAGGGCGTAGTCAAGGTGGGGCGGGGGGGGGGGGCACTTGCCCCCCCCCTAAATCTTTGGAAAAAAAAGATGTGC
>WYDF02293096.1:0-16125 GCA_009867245.2 Adranes taylori | reverse complement strand
CTCCATTATAAATATTTTATATATGTAAAAAACGTCGTAAGCACTATTATATATGACTTACTTTGTGACTCGAGTTTCGGACGTGGGTCCATTAACGAACTGATTCATATATATATATATATATATATATATATATATCGAAGGATACAAGAAGTTAATGTATCAACCCCTACTAAATTCATCCATAGAATTAGCTTATACCCGCTAAAGTATTGTTATGAATGTAAATGTTTTTCATAGAGTTACTTTAAGAAGTAATAACTTAATGATGACAATTAGACGAGTTAGTCCAATTTCAGATACTTGTCGATGCCATGTGAAATCACACATTAACATCTTGAGTAACATCGTTTCATATATATATATAATGCAAGTTATTAGGTCGAAGACTTTAAGTGACTACTAAAAGGGAGTACCGATGATAGTTACCCTAATACTTGAAATACGTATCTGCTCCGTATTCATGTTTCCATTCATCGTGGTAATGATATGTTTTGTTGCACTCATGAAGAAGGCTGAATATAAATTTATTTTGTTTATTAACATAATCTCTTATTCATTTTTTAAGAACGTATCTTTATGTATACGTAAATATAATCAATATATAATCAAAGTTATAAACAGCCACTAAATGCAGCACAGAAAGTCAGTTCTAGACATGATATCGTGGAAACTACAGTATAAATATAACAGCTGATATAAGATGGCGAGAGGAGGCCGATGCGCATTAGCCCATTTTGAGATGACTATAGGTAATAATTGCTATTAGATCTGTTGCATGGGAGTATCAATTAGTTTTGTGCTACGACTACTGAATAATGTTGAATAGTAAGAACATAAGTGTTTTACATAATTAATTATTATAATTGTAATAGATAATTGAAAAGTTCAATCTGACTTCGTTAATGAGTCCTTCCTGAACTATCATAATATACTAATATTTGCATAGATTTTTACTTTAGATTTGTAAAATGTATTTTTAAGTAATGGAAGTGACACAAAACTAAAGATCTACCACGCCGCAATCGGCCGGTAGATCGCGATCGACTGGTAGGGCAGCCCTGCCATTACCAATTACTTTGGCCATAGGGTTGTCAAGTTTCTGAAAAATAGTTTAACATAAGCCTGAAAATGTAGTCAATTGCCTCTATGGGTAACTCTTATTGCAGACCACCCCACACTTATAGGGCTATGAATGAACAGCGTGAAGGAACTGGACAAGCAAACAGACCAGAGATAGTTATAAAATCGAAAAAAAAACCCTACATATTAAACGTAGCGATATCAGCAGATAATAAAATTATCTGTAAAGCTTCCGAAAAGTGTCTTAAGTACATTTAGTACAGCGAATGTCATACTGCCGATTAGCATAGAGAATACAGGTTTTGCATTATCTGATTTTAAGAAAAAAGCTGAACAAATTCCCGCAAAGCTCTCTCCGTATGAAATTCAGGAAATTACATACTTGGCTTAGCACACATATTAAGAAAAGCACTAGATTAAACAATCTCACAAAATCATTGGTAATGGTCAGGGACTAAGGGACTAAGGGACAGGGTCAGGGAGTAAATAATTATTCAGTACCTGAAAGAAATAATTTTGGCATCAATTTAGGAGTAAAGAGTACCCCCATGAAGGCAGCGAACCCCACCGTAACTGATGGTTGAAAACGGATAATAATAGTAATAATAAAATAACAAAAGTTTATATTGATATACCATTAATGTAAATATTTGTGATGGAAAGTAAATGTAAACAAATTCAAACGTAAGTTGGATACTTCAAACCAAGTTAGTTATGTATTAAATGTTGTGTATTGCGAGGTAATTGTTGGAATAAGTTTATTGAATGTATTGGTTACTTGTTCGAATTGGGTGTAGTGTGGTTAAAATACGATTCTCTAAAGTTGGCCCTTCACCCCATGATTCAGACACTACTCACATTGTGTAAACCTACTCCACATATATTTATGTGTATGTGTAATTCGTATTCAGTTTATATTGAATTCTTGTATCAATCTAAGGTTAGTATTGTCTACGTGGTGGTTATACAAAGTTAGTTTTAATCATAGAGTCAATATTTTGATTCTCATACTTTATTTAGACTTAAATCAATATAAAATTGGTTCAGTACGTATGTGCAAAGTTAAAAACTAGAAATTAGCAACTCCATGCTCCATGCAGGGATGTTTGTGTTAATATTAAGCAGCACTAAATTATGTAATAACTCATCTTACAAATTAAATGTAATTGGAATCATAAAACAAAAGATTTCTTCGGTTGGAAACATTACTTTCCCAGAGGTGCCGCAAGGAATTTTTTTTATTGTCTTAGGGGCGTTCTGAGCTTTAGGTACTTCGACTCACATAAAGTAATTCTCACTGTTTCGAGAGAGTTCAAAAACGATAATAGTGCCCTTGCCCACCCAGCATATTTTTTCCATTGAGGAAAAGCAAAATTTCATTTGAATCTAAGTACTAGTTTAAGTACTAGAGGAGATGAAGCAAGTATAAAAATCAGTATAAGAAAGGTGATCATACGTTCCGAATTTCCCGGGACAATCCCGAATTTTCAGTCCCTGTCCCGATTTTTTACAACTCGTTTTTTGATCCCGAATTTATACATTTGTTTCGAATTGTCCCGATTTTCCCCGAGAAAGAAAAAGACTTATAGGAAGGAGGTTGGGAGGAAAGGGAACGACAAATATGGGAATGGATGTCAAGAAAGAAAACAACCAAACATTTTATGCTCACCAAACATGAGCGGCCCATATAACATAGCATACAAATGTTTCTGATCTGACGAAGTGCCCCGCTTCAGAAATGTTAAAATCTGGACACCTTAGTATAAGGGCACAGTAATTTATATACAATGGACACCAGTCTATAAAATACCAATCAACAGAAAGTGCTGTGCCGCAAGTTCTTAATGCATTAAAGTAGATTGTATGGAGATGAATGTTTCGAGAGAGCCATAGGTTCCTCCAAAACATGACTTCAAAAAAAAAATGATGGGAGAATTTGGGAGAAAAACTCTTAGGGATAATTTCGTTTGAAAGTGACTTGGATTTCAGCAATAGATGAATTATTCAATTAGTTTTAAATGTTAGCTGTGTTGAGTATATATCACTTCGTCCTCAGTTACAGAATTTAATTCGATTAAAGGAGGATCGTGGTTCTGGTATAATTTTCTTTACATAAACACTATATCGACTTTCTCATCTTTTGTTCTTGTAACAAAATGATCTTGCATGTTTCAAGGGTGGAAAGAATGATACGCAATAATAATATAATAGAATGATATCCATTGATCTTCGCATCGATAACATATATAAGGACTCGTATATTCGCCATTTTAATTGAGTGACTTTTTTTGTTGAAGCTAATTATAATTCAAAAGATAGTTAGGATGATCCATTCCATATTCCATCAGAAAAAGTAAAAAGATAGAAGAATAGGGAACTAGATATAAACTGATTTTTGTTATAACTGTTCTTCGGTCCTGAGGATGGCATTAAACGAAACATAATCTTGTCAAAGTCCGAATATACGGGTGTTGATGCTGGGCCACATGCTTGTAGATTATTTGATGTTGGTTGATAACTGTTTAGCTTAATATTGAATATGGCGTTACTTTGAGCAAATCACGCTTAAAGACGCGATAATCGCTCCCTAGCCAAAAAAAATAGATCTGATATTCGGCCTTTTATAATTGAATTTTGATGGAGGGATACACTCATTGTGTATCGTGTGCATGGTGTGGCTCCGCATGACCAAAAACTCCAGAAACATGAAATCAAAACAACCTAAATTTCTTTTAAACTGCAAAACTTCTAAAATTCTAAAACGCTACTATAATTCTAAACTGCTAAAAGTCTCATAAAACGTAGAATCAAAGCTAGAACCGTAGAAATTATAAAGGTGAATATCTTAACGGCATACTAAAAATTCTCCGAAACGAAAACTTTAGAAGTTTTGCTAGTGAAATTCACAGAAATTGCGGAATAAAACCAATATAATGATGACGGTTAGACCTATAAATTAAAAAAAAAATGTTCCAATTATTGGGGATCGTAAACACAAATAAAAAGTCTTCAAAAATCCCAAATGAAAATATTAAAAAGTCTAAGTAAAAAAACACATAGCTAACTAAACACGAATAAAACTCATAAATCCTCAAAGCAATCAACGAAGCTTGACATTAATGGCTCTCTTTTATTGCATCAGCATTGATTGCATGTGAATATGCGAAAATTTGTTTTCTTTTGTCTGTTTCTTCTTATAGGTTTTGGCGAGAAAATTGTTTCAAAGAATAAAATTTATTTGGCTATTAATATTAATTTATTTGTTTATTAACGACCATGTCTAGTGAGTGGAATACATCCATCTACAAATCCATAAGAAAGGCGACATATTTAACTGTGGTAATTTCAGAGGCAATTATAATGCTACCCGATTCCCTACAAAATGGCACTTGATTCCTATTGATTCCCTGGGATGCCAGGAATGCTATTTGATTCCCTACATAGTGACACCTGATTAGCTTCAAATGTCACATGATTAGTCTCAAATGACGTTTGATTCCCTTAAAATGCTACCTAATTCATATATAATGCTACCTGATATACATAAATGTAATCCGACTTGGTCATAATAGTTATATTAAATTTCAACATAATATTGTACTGAAGATGCATTCCAATATCGAAACATCGATGTCATTGAAATTTTAAGTATTCATATATAGAAACGTTTATGTAATTCAAATTGTTCATAATAATGCTATTATGGGCTAAATAGAACTTTAATATATTACATTGAAGATGCATTCATATATCGAAACGTTGTTGACTCCAAAACTGTATATTGGATTTTCAAATGACAACAGCAGTTTTCAAATTATATTAAGTTGATTTACTGGTAATCATTGTTTTGAAACGCCCCTGTATTTTTTTGTATATGGACCCTCTTAGTGTCTAGTTACAAATCTGGTTCTAAATTTAGTTACTAATCTAGTTACTTTTTCGTTTTAAATCTAGTTACATTATTTTTCATTTTAAATTCAAAGTTCGCGCCATTAAATTCAAACCAGAAATGCTTTGTCGTCAGCCATGTTGACTTCAAATGACAGCTGTCAAATTTTCAATATTTTCAAAATTGATAGTAAAATTTTTAAATCTAGTAAAATTTGTTTCATTTTACATTCAAATTTCGCAGCATTAAATTGAAACCGGAAACGGTCTGTCGTCAGCCATCTTGCATTTTCAAATGACAGCTAACAAGTTCAATTCGCTGTCAAATTACGTCATGTTGATTTACTATAATAAATTTCACGGAGAATTTAATTCACAAACAAATCGTAGGTTGAATACAATTTTTTGAGATTTATTTGAGATAATTATTAATACATACATATAAATTTAATCTAGTGATCAACTATTGGTCGGTTTTGATCCCATGTCTTATGAACGTTTAATATGTAAATCCAAATAGTTAAAGGTTTTTTGAAGTTTCATTTGATCTAATTAGCAATGCACATTCATTTAGATCTAGTTAATCAATCCGCCAAGTAGTACAAGGTTTTTTTGACGTTCGATTTGATCTAATTAGCAATGCACATGCATATATATTCAATTTATAAATAATAATAAAAAATCAATATCAAATATAATTTTTAAATCTAACACCACTTCTTATTCATATGCCCATCAATACACACCCGTACATCCCGCTGTTATCTTCTTCTTCTTCTTGTAATGAAAATAAAAATTTTCGAATCATTTTTTCGTTCGCAGAATACTTGTAGTTCAAACGCACTTCTTTTGAGGTTTATTTAACCTAATCGTGCAGTCGGTTTTGTATCCAATGTGTTTTCTTATGGACGCGTGCGCCAGAAACAGCATCATCACAGAAACACAACACCGTCATATAATTCAAGGCCAAGTGATAAAAAGTGAACAAATGTTGGTAGGTTTTTGATCCAATGTATTCCTTATGGAGATTTTGCGCCAGAACTCTCATGACTATACTAATTTCATTACTCAACTCAGGATACAAAATACTGTCTAAAGTACTAGCAGGAAGCCTAAAAATCACTGGTTGAAAACTGACTGGAGAGTACGAATGTTGGTTCCGCTCGAACCGTTCAACTACAAATCAAATGTTCTCATTGAGAATTACGTTGGGGGGAAAGTGTTCCGTTTAATATTGCACTGCACTAATTATTTATTGATTTCCGCGCAGCCATTCTAAGAGGGCAGTTATACAGAGTTATGTAGCAGGAGTTTGTAATACCGATCAAACTGAAAAAACTCATAAGAAGTACGCTATCGGAAACGTGCAGTAAGGTTAAGGTAAAAAGGGAAACAACAGAAGCCGTTCTGAAGAAAAGCACCTATAAACCATGGAGGATCTTCAATAGAACATGTCAGCACCGAGCCGCCGCAGATGACAAAGATATGGTGGCCACCAGACCAGAGTCACAAAAGGAGAACTTATTCCAGAAACATTCTTTGGAAACGTAGACGCTCACGAAGAGAAACAAGAATGTACGAAGAGTTTGGGAACAATAGGTCTTACGAAAACTCTTTGGAGCGGTCAGAGATGCCGAAGGTTGAAGATTACGCACCATCGCCAAACTGGAAGCACTTTACCAGGAACCATCCATTATAATCGATATTAAAGCAAGCAGGCTTAAGTGGCCGGGTCATATCGAGAGGGTGGATGGATCCCGGGAATCGATGAAAGTCCTAACCAATAAACCAGAAGGCAGAAGGGGCTTGGGAAGACCTCGGAAGTGATGTATGGATGACGTCAGCAAAGACCTCCTCAGACTGAATGTCTGTAACTCGAGGAAGAAGGCGGCGTCGAGAGGCGACTGGCGGAATGATGTGCTAGCAGCGGTCGAAGTTCATAATGAACAGTAGAGCCAGCGCATGTAAACTAAGTTAATTATTGATTATTAAATTAATTTATATTGAATTAATTAACTGATAACAGGTTCATCAACGCGTGTAATGCACTATTTCTGTATATGTTATATATCAAAAAAATTTTATGAGGTTTTACAAAGTCAGGTAATGAGTCTCTAAGATGAGGAAACAAGTAATGCATAGCTAAAATTTTTAAATGCAAAGGTGATTAAACAATTGATTAATCATGAACAGATAAAAACGACACAATTTTCTGAGATATTACCGGGGGAATGTGTAAACATAAAAATGTCCATTGAAGCAAAATGACCATTGCACAACTGGAAGTCATCAAAATTTTTATCACTGCAAATACATGAGAATAGTGTAGGATCTTGAGTTGAAACCACTCCAAGTTTATTGCCCAAATCGTAAAATTGACTACCAGTACGTTTTCAGAATTTTCTTCTACACTTTATTCTCCAAATAAATAAGGCCACTAAAATTGCAGAAATTCCTTGTACATTACTTTGCATCCACAGTGTTCTATCAATTGCAGATCCCTTCAATAGAGACACTCTCCACATCGACAAGCGGGACCAACTTTAAACGAATTACCAGATTTTCTACTAAGAAACGCTCGAGTCTGTCTGACTCATTTACCTTAAGTTGTAAACTTGCTAACAAATACTTGTGTATGTACGTATGGATACATGTGAATAGTTCGATTGCATCGTGAACGAGAAATATAGCTCTGGTTCGCTATAAGCTAGTTTAATTGAACTAGAAGGGCACTATATTGCGTTATCCAATGTTCGTACGCTTATTTATACATCGATAGTTTATATAATTGGCTATTTTGAAAATTAGATAAGAAAAAAGTAATTTCTTTTTTACTTTTTGGAAAGGGCTGATTTGAAAAAATAACAGTGCATTAAATTATAATAAAAAAAAAAAGAATATTTATTATTTTTTTCCTTTCTATAGAAGTAATATATTCAACCTAGAGCTATAAGCAGATACATTGCATCGCACAGGATAATTGTTACTTTGCAGAATAATTTATCTTCAGCCCTTTTATTTAGCAATATTAATGAATAGGTTCACAGTGTTCACAAATTTACTAAACAGACATAATAAATTTGCCTAAACAATAGGCGCCACCTTGCGCCAAATGCAAAGTGCTATAGGCACGAAATGACACAGAAATTTGCGTTACCGACATGCATTTCAAATTCCGCGTAAAAAATAATAAAAACATAACCTCAAAATGCGGCGTCATAATGTTTAACACGGCAAAAATATACAAACGATGAGACCCCAAGCAGCCCGCGGTACAGGCTCACGGCAAAGCAAAAATTATTGGTATGGCCATTTTGTGTCGACCCATGTTTTGCTCAGTAAAGTCCGAAACAACCACCAATATTTAAATGCATTGTAGCCTATAAGCGAGAGGATTGGTGAAAGCGCTACTAGCAAAGCAAACCCATATTTTTCCGACCCATACGGTGCTCAGAAAGGCATGAAGCATTCTCCATTTCATGCATTATCTAACAAAAAAGGTACTGGAATGGTGAATGCCTCGGTATATAGTATAGTAGACATTACTGTGAATCGTTAAATTCCTTCTATCGGTAGAAACACCTTTCTGTATTTCTAGCAATGTCATCTAAATTTTTACTGAATTAACTGTCTGTGTGCAAAATGGATCACTTGCTAAAACCGCCATTCTATATCAAAGGACAAATGGTTTTACATAATTTAGCGAAGCCAAACAAAGACAAGCCTTAAAATATTGCAGTTAGTGGAGATCATCCAAATCATCATCATCATCATTAAACAGCCTGTCTCGTCCACTGCTGGACATCTGCCTCTTTTAACAAATTCCAATTTACTCGGTTATAGGCGTCCTGGATGCAGTTTATAGTGATCGTCCTTATATCATCCGACCATCACGTGGATGGGTATCCCCTACTCCTAACTGCTTTTTCCCTTGGCCGTTATTCCGTTCCATTGCCATTCCAGTTCCACTTCAAAGATCTCAGTACCCACTACTTTTGTTCTTCTACGTATCTCGTCAATCGGGATTCGGTCTCTCAGCGTCAAACCTAACATGGATCTTTCGTGCTCGTTGGGTTATTCTTATTTTACTAATGGATTTCCTCATCAGTGTCAGTCTTCCCCTTTCTTTTTAACCACATTTCTTTTTAAACATACAGCAATACTAAATTCTTATTTCTTAAGCCACGTGTTCATAGGATGTTCCTGGGTGGATAATGTTTCCGTCTATTCGTAAATTGCAACTTAGGAAATTTGTCATAAATTGCGTTTTACAAGAGTTGAACTTGAATCACGAAGTGGTCCGTAAATCTCAAGTGGCTCATTATTTTCCATTTATATCTTTTGTATCGATGTTTTGAAATATGTATTCCAACAGGTTTGTGAAGGTTTTGTGGAGATTGTGTCTCCCTTTTAGAGAGCTTGTATGTCTCTTCGTGTAATTTTAAGCTTATTGTTGCATACTTGTAGATATATCGTTGATAGCCCACAATAGAGAGCAAGTGCTCAGAGGATGTAATGGTGATTTATGGTATCAAACGGTTTCTCATAGTCTACAAATATTAACAATGGGGGTGTTGTATTCGACACATTTCTTGATTAGTCTATATTACTTGCAAGTGATGGTTCATTCCAAACCCTAATCTAAAACCAGCCTGATTTCCGAGCTATTGGAAGTCTAGCTTGGATATTCGTCTCCAAACAATAACGTTAGTGAATAAATGTAATTGGGTGACTTAACAGATCGAGTAGTCTAGAATTTTGGAGATCAGCAATGTTGCCTTTTATTGTGCGTAATAATGATGATTTCGTTGTTCCAGATCGATTGTGTTTTCTATTCTTCCAAACACTTGTTAAATAGATCGGTCATGGTCTTGAAAATCTTTTTTCAACCTTCCTGAATGGTCGCAATAGATATTATCCCGGTGACTTGTTCTTCATTTCGGAGACTGATTTCAGTACTTCTCTCGTTATAAGTGGCATGTGTTCTGAATATTGGTACATTATTTGGTGTATATTCTCTGCAATTTTTTCATGTTCTTTATTGCTAGATAGGTTTCTGTAAAATCTGTTCAACGTCTTGAAGATTTCATCTCTGTCCATTATTACTTTGCCATCTTTTATATAAATTAGAAAAGATCATATGTTATGATCATGATGTCAAAAAGTTAGTCCAACAATAAGTCATAAGTTATGATTATGGTCAGAAGATCATAAGTTAAAAGGAAATGAATTATGACGCCGATTTGCTTTACTGCATGCACGGACAACGACATTGGAAGTACCGAATTTTGGTACTTACTTATTGTATCGCATTTCCGATACATTCAAGTGTCAAGCCTTCTTAACCTATAAGAAAATATATCGAGAAAATTTTTAGCTGTCTTTAATGTTTCATATTATCTTTTTAACACTCAATTTTAAAACATACCAGCTTACACGAATTTACGTTAATGTAAAATGTCTTAATTGAATGTCGGTGTTACCTTTTTCATCCCGTGTAAAGAAATAAAAACAGTATTAACGATATACTTTCCGCAACAGCGCAAACATGTTGCTCGATGCGGTGCGACATCCCGTTGCTTAATTCTCTAGTTATTTTCCCATTTACGTTAACCGCTCGACGCAAAAGAGAGCTTTGCTCGTCCCATGGGAGGACTTAGTAAAGGTCATTGTTTATTTAGCTCCCTATATTTTGCAGCATTGTCATCAAAATTTTAGGTTATACTTATTTTGTAACTTACGGCGTATTTATCTACAACTCTGATCTTCTTTTTTCATAGTATTAAAATTTAGCAAGGAATTGATAACAATTCCTTTCACGACGAATAGTTTATTGTAGGCAAATTTGCTTCTGGTCCATATTTAAATATATTGTTATATCGTTACGCTCAGGTCAAGTGGAATACAGTAAGCCACTGATGCTGCAAGAAGTACTAATTAGAACTGAGGAACAGTCAAAATGTATACGGGGTGATGTGTTTTATCTTGTTACAAAAAAATTATACTGGGAAAAACCAACCATAGATATCCCATTGTGCACTTTACAGGATTTACGGAATGAAGTTCCACAAAGGGGGATAAGGAAGATTGCTATTCCCAAAATTGCTTTGGGAAAAGACAAGATAGATTGGGCATCCGTCAGAAAAATTATCGAGTGGAGTATGATGATGAAGAAATACGAATATATGCTCTGGAAAGAAAATTGCCGAGCCAGGTGAAACAAGCACTGCTAGCTAGCCCAGAGGAAGTAGCTGATGTAAACGCGGTCTTCCCGCCAGGCTCAAGACAACCCGAAGACGTTGAGCAGCCATCTATCAGCGAACTGGGATGGACCACAGTTACGAAAAATCCACAGTGATTAGAAATAAAGCCCAGCAATCTTGTGAATATCGGCGTAGTAAGAAAAGGCACGATACGACTATACTAAAGGCCAAAGAACCAGTTAACTTGTAGGAAATCCCCAAAGTGATGAAACTAGGTTTTAAAAGTTCAGTATTCGCATTTGCAAGAGCAAGGAAGACAAAAGAAGGTGATGTACGCTTGGAACTACCGAGTGATGGACACCATTTGGTGACAATATAAAAATGATTGGTAAAGCAGTAGGAGAAAGAGGGCTGATGTGAGAGTTAACGCAGGTGACCCATGTCGTCGTGGGAGATCTAGATGACTCGCCTACGAAGGAGGACATTGGGACGGCGCTTAGAAACATTCTAAAAATAGTCACAACCCAATAATTATTCTCAATATTACGCCAATTGGGCGCAATTCAAGGGCAGCGAAAATAGCAATGGATCCCCGGGATCCCTGAACCCAAAAAATGAGTTCATTTCCGCAAACTCATTTTTTGTGGTCAACCAAGAGCATCAGTTCTAGATTTAACGCTAGCATCTTAGAAAAAATGCTGGCAGATCAAGGATTGGAATGTGTTTGGCACGGAAAACCATAGTGATCACAATTACATAGAGTTTTATTACAAAACTTCGTATAATAGAAGAGAGAACCCCATTGTAAAACGGGGAGGATGGAAGGTGGACAAAATTGAAAAAGAAAAATATAAGACCCAAATTAAGGAAATTAGAATTAAGGAAAATAATGCTTAGTAATAAAGTTGTTGTAAATTTGACGGAAGAGGTAAAAAGAGAATGCCCCAGGAAAACCACTACAGCATGCGTACTGGTGGAACGAGAAAATAAAACTATTGAGGCAGGGCTGTAAAAATATCAGAAGAAAATTTTGAAGGGCATGATGGCAGGGCAATGAACATGTTATTGAAGCAACAGAAACCCACTGAGATGCTCAAAATCCCACTGAGATGCTCAAATGAGATGCTGGAAAGAAAATGCTCAAAATCTTAGGCGGACTTATAGCTCACAGCAAAGAAAAATGCTAGAAGATCTCTATCAAGAGGTTAATGAAGACCGTGGGACGGACCATATAAGATTATTATGGGAAAGATGGGGGCTATAAGTGACTCCATAACCAATCCAAAAACTATAGATCACGCCGTCAATACATTATTCCCTTTAAACTGCAGAGGAAGAGAAAACATTTATCGGCAGACTCCTGTGGCTGATATCACACAAGAGCATCTGCAACCGTTCATCTTGGAGGAGCTGATACAATGTTATGTACGCCTAAAAAGGCAAAACTCCTGGCTTGGATGAGATAGGTAAGAAAATAGTCAGTTTAATTATACAAGATAACCCAGCGTCCAACAGGTGTAGGAAGGAAAAGATATTTCCTGTTGTTTGCAAAAGGGTTAAATTAATTCATTATTGGTACAAAAGCTGATGTGGAAATCTGGACTCAAGGGGCAATTAAGATGGTTAGCCTACCAGTGGCAGAATGGTTAGAAACCAATTGACTGACTTTAGCTGAAAATAAATAGAGTTCTTAACAGGAAAGAACCGATGACGGGATCCGACAATTTTGGTAGGGAATTTTAAAGTACCGATTCAGCAATCGATCAAATATGTAGGAGTGTTAATAGATAAGAGCAAGACAAACAAGGAGCAAGTCGCGGCCGTAGGTGATGTAGCTATTAAGGCCATTAGCAAAAGAATCAGACTCAGGTCTAACACAGAAGGGCCCGCTACATCTACAAGAATATTAATGGCAGAAGTAGCATTATTCAAGATGTTGTATGCTTGACCAGCCTGGTGTGATGCAATGAGAACCAAAACTAATGTGCAGAAGCTATAAGCCGCACAGAGAAAGATCGCACTAAGGGTCGTATGTGCCTATTGGACAGTTTCCAGCACGGTGGTCGCACTGCTGTTTGCATGGATCTTGGATCTCACCGGTAGAGTTATTAATTGAGGGGAGAACTAATAACTTCCAAAGAATAAAAGAGGCGCCTAACTTCCAAAATGCAATTAAGACTGGTGGAAAGGGAAAAAATCTTGCAGCAATGGCAATCGCCCTGGGGTAAAAAGGAACTGCACTGGATAAGGGAGCTGCTTCCCGATATAAAAAAGTGACTAAACAGGGAGTTTGATGAAGTGGATTTCCACCTCACGAAACTGTTGACAGGTCACGGAATTTATAGGGAATACAGGGCACGCATAGGAAAAACGTTGGTGCCTGAATGCATATTGTGCAGTAAGAAAATGATTCCGCTGAACACACTATGGTTGAATGTAACGTGCGAAGGGATGAAAGAAGGAATTTAGAGCAGGAGCTTAGTTCTACAACGGATACCTGGAAGCCGGATACATTTTTTAGCATTGTGGGAAGCAACGAAAGAAATTGGGCAGCTGTGAAAAGGTATGCAACCAAAGTTATGCAGCAAAAACACGTGGGCAAAGAAATTGACACAATAATTTGAGCCCATTATGCATACCTGAAAGGTGTATAACGGAACAAGGACAACGAGAAAATATAGTAAAAAAGCACGAAGGTCTAAATAGCTGAAGAGGTGACCAGACCTATGAAGAGACATATGTAATGCTAAGTGGGTCCAGAGTCCTGGGAGGGCCTCCTTGCGACGCGCCCATGAGCATGAGGGGTTTTAGAGGCGCAAGTGCGGGGCAAGCAATCTAACTTCCACAAACGACATCTTGTCACCCAAGCGGCGCTCAGTCGCGACGCCAATCCCCCACGTTGCCTATAGTAGGTTTCACCCCATAACGCACTCTTAACAGAAAAAAGTCGAAACACACTTAATTCTCAGATTCATTACAATAAATTGTACGCTTAGGTTACAAAAATCTATCTCCAGTATCTACCAAATCCAAAGCTCTGACATTTTCTTTCCAGATTTCATTGGTCCAGATATACAAAGGATTCTTAGCATCTTTGAACTCAATTAGATCTAAAGACTTTACAAATGATCGCTAAGGTTATCTATACTTAGCTATGGCCAGAGAATCCATTGGTGTTTAAAAGAATTTAATTCAGCAAGTGATTTATTTGTAAAAAAATCTATATGCATTGGAATCGAATTTTATTGAATATTGAAGTACGTCTCAGTGTTGGAGTCCACATTTAAATTAAATTAAAACTAACTTTTCCATAATGGAGTTATGGAACACCAAGTCTTCCGAAACTCCATAAATGGAATTTTGGAACACTTGGTCACCGAGCGAGAACAATATTGCTATTGAGACCGTTAAGGAACGTGGAATGGAGCTGTTGAAGACCACAACCGATCTATTTAACAATGGTCTTGAAGAAGCGAAAACACCATCTAAGTGGAATAAATCATGATTATGATGCACAATAAAAGGCAACATTGCTGATTTTCATAATTATAGACCCCTCAATCTGTTAAGTTACTTAATTTAAGTTGTTCAGCTCTATACGTTGTTCACCACCAATATTCCAGACTTCCACCAGCTTTGAAAGAAGGCTCGCATTAGATTAAACCTTGGAACGAACGATCATTTGCAAGTCATAAAGGCGCTAATCAAAAAATATGCCAAATATAACACATCATTGTTGTTAATGTCTGCTATACAACGATATATCTACGAGCATGCACCAGCAAGCATAGAATTATACGAAGAGTCTATTTAGAGTCATACAAGGTGTCTGAAATGGAGACACAATCTCCAGAAAACTTTTACAAATCTAATATAATATATGTTTAAAAACATCGATACGGACGACATTAATGGAAAAATATTGAGCCACTTGCAATTACGGATGATTTTGTGATTTAAAATCAACACTTCTAAAACGCAAATTATGACAAATCTCCCAAGTTGCAATTTCGTAGTAGGCGGAAAGGGCCACCAGGTAACATTGTATAAATGCTTCGGTTACGAAATAAGAATTCTGTATTTCTGAATGATTAAAACGAAAGGTGTTCGATCAGTATGTCCTGCCAGTATTGATCTACGGTGCGGAGGCACTGATACTGACGAGGAAGTGACGAGGAAAATAAGAGTAATCCAACGAGCTAGAAAGAGCCATGCTGAGTTTAACATTGATGAAGCGAATTCCGAGTGAAGATATACATAGAAGAACAAGAAGACCAGATACAAGGCTGGTCACGTCGCGAAATTGAAGGATGGCTGGTAGACAAGGAAAATACTGGAATGGCGTCCGAGGCCAACATAGTTAGGAATAGAGGATGCCCACCAACCCGATGGTCGGATGATATATGAACGATCAGTACGAATTGGATTCAGGACGACAAGAGCCGAGTAAAAGGAAATTTGGTAAAAGAAACCTATGTCCAGCAGGGGACGAGACGTTTGTTGATGATCACTTGGATGATTTCCACTAACTATTATATTCTGAGGCTTGCCTTAGTATTTAAATTACTAGACCATAGCTGACTTCTACTAGCTTCATCTCCTCTAAACTTAAATTAGTACTTATATTCAAATGACATATAGCTTTTTACTCAGGGAATATACATAAAATATTTTACATGAATTAAGTTTTCAATACTTTCGTACAATAAGTTCTCGGGTTATGTAGTTTATGGATGGGCAAACACACTACTATCATCTTTCAACTCTCTATAAAGCTCTGGAGCAGATATTAGTTTGTGTCAGTCAAAGTACCTAAGACTAAACGCACCTAAGATAATAAACCATAGAAGAAGTCAGAATTTAAGAATAACCCATAGAAGAAGAAGAAGAAGAAGAAGAAGAAGAAGAAGAAGAAGAAGAAGAAGAAGAAGAAGAAGAAGAAGAAGAAGAA
>WYDF02293085.1:0-16125 GCA_009867245.2 Adranes taylori | reverse complement strand
CTTCTTTATATTGGGGGGAGGGGGCCCATCCGATGAATTTGCCACGGGCCTCGAACGGTATAGTTACGCCACTGATTTCTTGTATAGCCATCGATTTTGTTATTTTTTCTTTTTATTAGATGAGATTTTTATATAGTTATTGAAACTCACTTATTTAGATCAATCCTTAAATCACTTATTTATAATAATTACCTGTTCACTCATTTATAATAATGATTGCGAATTTAAATGAAATATGTTAGTTTTTAGCTGTATAACGTGATTCTAAACTTCAGTAATGCGGAGGCGTCAATAAATAAATAAATTTATATACCTGCAACTAAGATTGTAGCCCATTATGGATGACTGTCATTGTCATTTACAAGTCAATTAAAATTGTTCATGCTACGCGGTTTGATTCACCCTGTATACAATTTACACATGAAGAAATTTTTAAACGCGTAAAAAGCGGGGTCATACTAGAATTAGCACCTCCAAAAAATATCAACTATATTATTTTCTTTAATGATACAAGACGTTAAAATTACCATAATTTTGGCATAAAACTAGTCATAACTTTAGAACCACTCGGTAGACTTAGCAAACCTTATATGATGAGATACCTAGAAACACGTATAATCAGATTATAAAATAAAAAATATAGCATTCCATTAAAAAAAATTATGTTGTGTTCGACCTGAAGTTACAAAACAACCTGTATACATGAAAATAATTTTAGCGTGTGAAGCTTAAGACTCTAAACACTTCTGCTTTGAAAATTGTTTTCATTCAGGTGTACCTCAATATGATTATTATACAAATGTACATCTTTTCTCGAATATGATTTACATAGTTGAATAAATATATTAAAAACTTCTAAACTGTCTAGAAGATGAGATTATATTTATTTTTAATTGTACAGCTGCATCGGGCATATATAAATCTATTGCTTGCGTTACAGGTAATTATCATGTAATTTATTCTCTAGTCAGCATATAATTAGTTCACGTATATTTTATATTTTATACTTTAAATAACTAAGCAGCTTCACCTTGGCACTCAGTAGTTAAATTTATTATTTTAAATGTATTAAATTTTCTAGATTAATTTGGAATATAACTAAACCTTGCGTTATATTACCATTGTTAAAGAAGTGTAACTGTAATTAAGTTATTAAATTAAGTTCAAACAAATTAAATTCTTTATTAAATTTTATTATAATTACGAAATAAAGTTTTTCAGAAACCGTTACTCGGCCATGGAATTATAATTAAAGTTTGATTTCCTTTTTTTTCCCTAAAATAAGTATTAATACATGTGATGAAGTTGTATTGTATTGTAATACAATTGGAAAAGAGATATGCCAAATAAAGGTTTCAAACTAAATTAAATAAAATGTGTATGATATATAATCAAATCAAAGAGACACTTGATCCACTCATACTTTTTGTGATTCTTCCAATATACATAAATGATATCATATTTCTTCCAAAATTTCGTCACCCAATGTCGACTCATAATATGTCACAGTGATTCTTGTTTATTTCTACGCTGAAAACTCTCTACTGAAATTCGTATAAATATTGTAGCTTCGGCTTACCAAGAGAAAGCCTGTAAGATATGATATATGAATGACAAAAAATAACGTTGAAAATTTTTAGTATGTTCTCCATGTATTGTAAAGTAGACAGAGGTGTACAAATGTATTGAAGAGTAAAAGAATAATTTTTGTTTTGCTGAATTCTCTGTATCGTTTTGTACTAGAAAAGATGCAGTTTATTGTGTGTGTTCAGAATATCGAACAAACGTGCTGCTATTTTGGAACATTTTCCTCCAGAAAAATGTCTATGTGAAATTGTTATTTTACTCAATGTGTTACGACAGATTACGACAGAATGTGTTACGAATATTTTAACAATAAATATGTTCAGAAAGCCCGGCTATTAAAAAGACCGTCTTGACAAAGGAAGGAAAAGGACTGTCAAAACTTCCATGAATCTGCAAATCATGAAAAAGCAAGTCCAGCAAAAATCAAGGGTCGCTATGAGAAAAATCGCTAAGCAAACCGATGCAACAGATGGCTAAAAAAGCACAACTTAAAGCTCCAAGCATTCAGCTTCTCATTCACAAGACTAAGGGCTTGCAATTCCAATAATGCCGCCAACTGCAGCACCATGTCATAGGTTATAGATGGGAGCAATTCATAAGTAAGAGCGTTCACCGTGGACTACCAAACCGTTCAGATCTGCTCTGCCCATCTTCAAGAGCCTCGGAAACCGTAATCGTTTCAGGCGAAATTTGCACCAGCGGCAAGACACCAAATAATTTATCAGGGGTCAAAATCAAGCTGTGTACCAACGTAACATCATCGAGGCTGTAGTACTTCCGTAGGCCCAGAAGCACTTGTGATGTGTGCCCAAGAGATATGTGCTCTACAAAATTGCCGATTAACGCGCCGGATCTCAATGCGATGGAGTATGTCGCTTTTGGAGGCCAAAACCTATGCTAAACGCCACAATACTCTATGTGTCATTTAGAAACTGGATGAGTGTATTGCTTCTTAACGCCAACATTATTATTATCCATTGGTGTTTTGTTGAATGTCCTTTACTAAATATATAGTAAAAAATATTTCTCAACGTTACTTTTTTGTCACCCTGTACAATCGAAGGCAATAAAAGTAACTCACGATCAACCTGTATTTTGTTACGAGTTTTCTGTAAATCCAAAATGTTAGGAAGAAAATCATAGCAGTTCTACTTCTACTTTTACCGAAATCCAAACTGATCAGTGCAATGATACACAAATTGTTATTACATATTTATCTATATAGTAATTAAATTCGAGCAACAACAAATACAAAAAAAAACTGTAATAAATTTTATCACTGAAATAAAAACCTTTGTAAGTAAATAAATAAAAAAACCAAAGTATAAATTTTAAGACAGGAAGAAAATAAATACTCACCCATTTCTATGTACAGTTGCTTCGGCATGACTTGTAGGTAAATTGAACGCTTTACCAGCTAAAGCATCATTGATTTTAGCATGAGCCTTCTTCAACGATGGCAAACTCAAACATAAATCGATTAAAGTATCACCAGCGCGTATCGAATGTAGACTTTCAGTGTTCGCTTTTAATAGCAACGACTACAAAATTTAAAAATAAAATTTTGAAATTATATTTATACATATCTATATATTCTTCCCAAAAATAATAGAAAAAATTATGGCTATCAGAATAGTTTTCTTTTTAATATTTATCTGCGGCACAATTTGGATTCCGCGAAAATTTAAGCACTCCGCCTGCTGCACACTGCAGTGGAATTTATATGCAAGGCTATAGATCAATATAAAAGATGGACATCTCAGCTCTATGACTTACGGAAAATTTAATTTAATGTCACATAAATTATTTTCTGAAAAAATGGAATTTTACGGCATCAGAGGTGTTGCACTACAACTTATGAACTCTTATCTAACGAACAGAAAATAAGCAACTTATAAAGATGGAACTATTAACCAGCTAAAAAATATTACAAGAGGAATATCACAAGGATCTATTTTGGGTCTTTTATTCTTCATAATTTTTATTAATGATCTATCACAATATGCACAATATTTATCACAAGTTTTGTATGCATTCAGTATTGTATGCCGATGACACTACTTTTTCAGAGGCGGAGGAACTGAGGAGCTAGTGCAGCAAAATTTAAAAAAACAATTCTAAAATAGTAAACGAATGGTTCACTAATAATGAACTAATAGTTAAAAGACAATCACGGTAATAAGTTTTCCAATGAATAGGAATATAGAAACTCATGAAAGTGTAAAATTTTTTGGGATACAAATAGATGAAAGGCTAACTTGGAATAACCACTAACTTAAAATAGCGTGGATCAACTCAGCCGTAAGTTATCAAAAGCAACATACACAGTTAGGAGAATAGCCAAGACAACTGGTAAAAAAAAAGAGTCGCATTAAGCACTTACTGTGCAATGTTTAACTCCATACTTTCTTACGGAATAGAAATATGGGGTCACACAACACATTTAAAAAAGTTCAATTAGTACAAAAAAAAAACGGTGAGCTATATAATAGGTGTGCTATATAATGTATCCTGTAAACCATTATTCCAAAAATACAAAATTCTCATAGCACCAGTTTTGTACGCATTTAAATTGATTTGTGAAAACAAAGCGGAATACGTAAAAGAAAAAATATTCACCAGCATAGCACCCGTAATAAGCACAATATACAAATTTTCAGCATTTGATTAGTGGCTACCCAGTATCTGAGACATGGCTATAAAGAATATAATGTGTCCTACCAACTGGAAGAATTTCAACTTCAAGGCGTTAGACAGAAATTAAGGGCATATTTGGAGAATGGTGCATATTACAATATAGAAGAAATTGCATTTGGTAACACAATAAACTTATTAAGCTTGTATAGGACACTTGTTACTTTGAGGAGAATATTTAATACCTCTAAGAGACACCTAGTGTACATTATATTATTATATATACTTTGTACTTTAATCTAAACTGTATAATGGCAAACAAATATGTATATGTCTATATAAATAATAAATATTATAGCTATTATAGTGTAGTATTCGAGTATTCAATTATAATACAAGTATTATAATAAAAGAGTAGTTAACAAATACGCAATTGTTTAAATGTGAAAACAAACTTTATGAAACAGTTGTAATAGAAAAACATTAATCAAGGCGATAAACCAAATTCCAAAGTTGTTTAATAATTGATGCACTGGTTATAAACAATACGAAAAGTGTGCGCTCTTCGCATAGCTGAAGATGTTTACAACAATGGCTGAAGATGTTATTCATTATTTTGTTCATGTAAATAGTATTATTTTATTATCATGTAATTTTTGTATATAATTAGTAAATAAATCAAATTAATTTTATTCGTTCAATTTAATCAACAATAAATCAAACTTCATAACAATAGCAGAAAAAAATTAAGTCGTGTTAAAGAAAAGAAAACTAGAACATGTCAGCTTTCGAAAAATAAAAAAAAATCGAATATAAACCATCTATTTTCGCTGTATTGCATCCATACGTATGTAAAGTTTAAATTTTTAAAAAACCGAGTTTTGTTTAAAGTATTATTACATATCTATCTGATTGTCTAACGCATCGCAACATCTGATGATAAAATTGAGTGGAGAATTTAGCCCAACATTTGTTCTATCTCTATTTATTTGAAAGCATTGGATGCTTCTAACATTAAAGGTCGGAACATAGATATTTAAACGATCTAAGAGGAATGGTGAAACAGTAATACTAGGAATTAACTTGCAGGCAAAAAGAACCGATGAGTGGTGCCTTCGTGCTTCTAAAGACACATAGTCAAATCTGGTCTCGAGAATGAAGTTTGCAATTCCCCGCAGAGGATACGACTTGTCAATCTTGAAAGCCATATAGTTTAGAAATTTACGTTGTAATGCACTTAATATGAGTCTTATATGTAAGCAACCATATATCCAAGCAGTACTCAAGTCAAAAACGAATGAAGGCTGTTTTAAACATGCAGTATTATTAAATTAGAACAAGTTCGAATCATGAATCCGATTAACTGACTGCAAGAGGCGATTAGGTGCTGATAGTAAACGGTAAACCGAGATTCAAGAGTGACAATTTGTTATGAAATAACAATTCCAAGATCTTTGATGGATGTTATTTTTGATAGTTTGACATTATTCAACTCATTCAAAATTAATATTTTGTGTTTTCTTGCTATAAGACAGTGCTATACACTTATCAACATTTAAAGGAAGTTTGTTGTCATAACACCAACGTCTAAGCGGCTTAAGACATATTAGGCAGAAGGCGACTGTCAACTATAGGGTCAATTACTTTAAATAATTTCAAATTATCTACTTATATAATTTCAAGCAGTTTGTCTAATTGCAGCACGTCATCCAAATCATTTATAAACAAGCAGAATAGCAGCGGAGCAAAGTTACTACCTCATGGAGCTTCATGTAACGCAGCAAAGTCTTAGACTTATAACCGTAAAGACGGTTGTTCGACGTAAAGACGATTGGTCAGATACGACTTTATAAATGTGAGTAGCCTAGATGAACAAATTTATCAAGTTTTCTAATAGAATACTATGATTCATTTTGTCTTTACTAAAATCTAAGTAAATAGTATCAATCTGATGATCATCGTCTCTAGCTTTAGCTACAATTCCATAAATAGAAACAAGTTTATAGCAATAGAGCGTCCTGGACAGAAGCCATGCTGGTATAACGAAATTTTTGATTAACTTGAGGAAAAAGTTTACCGTATACATATTTCTAAAATCTTAGATTAAAACTGAATTATCTATTTATTCCTTTATACCACTTTTAAAAATACGGCAAATTCTAGGCATTTTTAATGTTAGATAAAGTGGAAGATCCAATGCACGTATTAAACAAAACTGTTAAAGGCTTGGATATAGTTACTGCACATACTCTCAATAGTTAACTAAGTAGATTGTCAGGGCCTTTGGTCATGTCGTTTGACAATTTCTTACAACCTACGATTATGTTTTCCTCCGTAAAAGCATCGATGCAGTCTGCGAATGTTTGCACTATTTGTGGAGGATTGTAAAACTCGACTTCATTCAAATATAGTAAGGAAGGAATATTAGAAGAGTTTGTTTGGATTTCAAAATTTTCAGAAATTCCTCGGATTCAAAATATCATTTTGAATTTTAACAAGGTAGTTATCATATTCTGATTCAATGTCATGTTTAACTAACGATTTAATTCTTTTAAATTCTGCTCGATAGACTGCTCGATCCATCATGGTTTTATAGTCTAGACATTTTCTGTTGTTTCTTGATGTTATACTCGATGCGCTTGGTAAACTAAATATGATACTTATTTACGCAGTAAACAGGGTAATGTCTGGAGACTACAGGTTCTTCAAACCTGTGAAACTCTCAGACATTGTAAACTCATATAATAATTGTAATATTGTAAATACATAACCATTTCTGTTTGAATGTTGCCATAAGAGCGGGTAATTCAACTGATAAAATTATTGCCTACTAATAGAGATGTGATTCACAACTAGAGGATGCGATCCACGGATCTTATACTCCTGGATGTCTCTAGTACACATTTTAAATACACATAGTGTTGATTACTATCATCAGGGATATCCCAAAGCAGCAAAAATTAGCGAAGGAGATTACGTAACAGATGTCGGATCCGAGGCCAATAATATAGAGAAATCGTCGGAATTGAATAATCAGGTTTCCGCGCCAATAGAAGATCCTGATATAACATCCGCCGCGTCCCTGGCTTCCTTCTACCACTTTATTCCCCGACAGCACCACACTTAGGTGGGTTATGGGAGACGGGCGACAAATTCCTAAACCAATACGTCCAAGGAGTTCAAGAAGCCACGTCTCTGACATTTGAAGAACTTATAACAGAACAGTCACTCCAAGCGTTAACAATTCCAAGGGAAAAGCAAATGTGGTGATAAAAGAAGAAGCACAACCCACAACAGCATTCTACAGCCGAAATTCAAGTGACTTCAGGCTGCCAGTAGAATTGGTAGTGTTACCCAAAATAAGAGAATTTTCCACAAGAAATCGTCAAGGACGTCAAAATAGAGGAGTCGAACAATGTCTACATAGCGGATCCGTGCTTCCACAAACCAGGCCCGATAGATATATTGCTGGGACCAAACGACTTCTTGCGATAAGGGATTAGATCGGAAGGTGTAATGGGACAAGAGACGAAATCCAGCTAGATGGTATCGGGCAACACAAACAAAAAGGTGCCGAAAAGAAAACATATAGTATCCGTGACGGAAGCAATCACCGAAGATGAACCAATGGCAAAGGTCAAAGTCGAAGCCAGCAGAAAAGTCAAGAAGAAGAGTGAGCCACTTGACAAATTCTACGCTGCTACGACATCAAGGGATAGAAGAGGCAGAGACTCTGTTCGAATCCCAGTGATAGAAGAAAGGTCAGAAGGCAGGTCGACGCGGATCGAGGCTAATAAGTGCCAATCGCATCCTACCATCGCCCGCCGTCGTAGCCTCTTAAAGAACTTGACAATATGTTTATAACAGGGTAACAGGTAACGCAAAGGGTAATGTCTGGAGACTACAAACTTGTAAACTTCCAGACATTACAAAGTCATATATTAGTTGTAATACTAAAATACATAACCATTTTTGTTTGAATATTCCCATAAAAGCGGATAGTTCAACTGCTGATCAAATTATTGTCTACTGAAAGGAGACATCTAGACGATGTGATCCACGGATCTTATGTTCCTGGATGCCTCTAGTAGACATTTTAACATTGTAGCGTTGATTACAAACAACAGAGATATCCCGAGGATGGGAGCCACGGCTGCCGTACTCCTGGATATCCCTAAGCAGCATTTATTTATATTTTAAGAGCTTTCTAACAGATGGAGTTATCTGGAGGATGAACACTACGGTGGTTATACTCGCAGATAATTCCCTGAAAGCATTGTTGTATTGTGATAGTACATGATAAAAGTACATGTAAGAGTACATGATAAAAAGTTATTAAGAGCTAGGTACATGATAAAAAGTTATTAAGAGTTCTCTACAAAAATTAATACACTAATTTCGTGTACCATATGTCAAGAAACAGTATTAGCACTTATTTTGTATTATATCTTTATATTATTTCTATATTCAAATGCTATGTTTTTTAATATTTCTAATCATTTAGTTAACCGTAAATAAAAGAAATCCCTCTTATAAAAAAATTACCTGGAATAAAAGATGTTATCCCAGGAAACATTTAATTCTTTAAAAATGCAAGAAAATTATAATTACATGTTTTGTTTTTAAAACAGTCATTGATTTACAAATAAGGTATCTAGAGTATTATAAGACGATATCAATTTCACATATTTAGCTCGCATTGTAGTGCATTTTGCTGAACAGCATAATCAGCAGACATTAATTAGTTAATGACCCACTAATGTGGAAGGTCCAAGAATAACGGAATTGTTTATATTTTAAATAGGAATTAAATTTATATCAAAAGACTGATAGAATTATAAGAAAACGAGATTTTTATTCAGAACGTCGTAATGCGTGTTTGATTTTATAGCAGCCCCGTCTAGTTTAATAGCTACTCTTGTGCATTAAAGCTTTTGTACTTTGGAACATGTACATCAATTACGGAATAAAGTTTGGCATAAAACAAATCAAATCTCTTTTCAACATCGACAACTCTAAATAACTCCGACCAGTCAATGTGCGAAATCCCCTGATACAAATTAAAAAAGTTGTATTTCCGAAAATTTCTATTTATAGTTGAAGAATTAAAACTGAAATTAGTTACTTGGTTGTTATTGTACCTTAGTTCCAACGATATTTCAAGCGCAGAATGATGGCGGTTTTCAGATACAATGAATCATCATCATGAGATATATGACAATTAATATTACCGAAAACAGGATCTAATGTGCGATTGTTAAAGTGTTGAACATCATTATGCTCTTTAAGATTTAAGATTTGTAAAGTTGTGTATTAGGAAAATTTTTGTATTATTAAAATCCATGTTAGTTATCACTTTAAACGGTAGATTGAAATGTCCCAATATCAATGTCAATCATAAATGTAATACAAACATTGCAACAAGTCAAACAGAGTTTAGTAAATTTCAGTTCATTGTGCTGGTCGAAAGTAGATAAGTATAATGTACAGAAAAAGGTTCAATACAAATGAAGAAATGTCTATAACGGAACAGTGTTCCCGAATAGACAAGAAGTCAATTGAAGTCGAGACATATATTTTCTGATGAACAGGAAAACTCCTCCCCGTCATGTATGATGCATGTGGTCACAGCGATGGAGAGTATAATTCGAAGGCCCCAATTCATTATCATAAATATCATCACGTATCCAAGACTCCATTACAGCCACCACGTACTGTTAAAGCAAACTAATGATGAATAAAACTGATCAATTTTGGTATTCATTCCACAAACACATTGATAAATACAACTGAATCTGTTTGACAATCTTAGTTTTCAAATTCAATATAAGTTTTTAAGATTTCCCTCATTTAAATTCAGAATAGATTTTTTATATAACAATTTTGAATATATAAAAACTTTATTTAATTTACAAAAGTCAAGAAAATCGTAGAAAGGCTAAAGATGTTTTAGCCATAATAATCTTGAATTTGTCGGAAACTCTTAAGAAAAATTACGATTCGAGTTCACCAAAGAAATCTGAGATATAATCAGTTATGCTATATTCGGTCGCAATAATGATCTAAATAATTCTACTGATTGCGTATTACCTATATGTATTTTATAAAACAATAAAAAAAAATTGACCGCCTAAAGTCAAGTTTAAGTGTAAATCTAAAGGGAAATAAGCAATCAATATGGAAATAGATCGGTTAAATCGATATTTCTGTTTAAAGAAACAAGATATAGACAGTCCTTTAAAAAGAAAGAATTCGTATAATCAGTACAAAAATATTAAAAATTTAATGTGCTTACAGTAATCTCAGATGCCGCATCAGAACTTTGTCTAGCAAAGTTCGAATCACCAATTTGACTCGTTGGCTGGCTGGTGTTATTTGAATCGTTTACAAATTTTCCATCTCTGAGTGGCAAAGTTAATTGTTCGAAAATCGATGTTGCTAAATCGGATCTGGGTTTATCTGTTGTACGATCCTGTTTAATACCATCCATCTCTATAAAGAAATGAGATGAATAAATTAGAAACAATCATATTAATATTTTTTTCAGAAATACATAGTTATATAAGGTTTACGATCACAAAATAGTGAATTAAAGACAGAAAATGGTGAGAAACTAAGATGGAAAGAATATATCACAAAATATTCCAAGATATACAAATCTTCGATATTAGAATCAAAGATTCAGAACAAAAAGTTAGCCACAAGAAAAACCTTTAAGTTAAATGATCTAGAATATAATTGGTTAGTACAAGAATTTTCAAAGGTAAGAATCGAAAACTAGAAAAATGATGTTAACATACTAGTTAAATTGAAAAGATTTAAATAACGAAATAATTATCGACCAGCAAGACTTAAATACTAAACATCAATGAACATTCCGACACATCAGAACACGATATTTGTATGTAATCAATTATATTATTGTTACTTTTACGTATAAAAACTCTTTTATGATTTACATATGCGTAAAAAATAATAATAAGTTGCTAAACGGCCACCCGAAGTGCACCATCTAGACTGCATAAATACTAAGTTCATCAAAGCGAATTATTTCGCTCTATTTAAAAAAACAACACACTAACCTGTGGTAGGTAAAATATTTTGAGATGTCTCTCCTTTCATAATGTTGAGCAATATCGTGATGTCACTTTGCAAGAGTTGTCTTGAACCGACACACAATGAATGAATTGCCTTAAGAAACTTATCGACTAGCTGATGACTATCCGCAGTACTTCCAGAAATGTTTACTTTCAATGAACCAATAAGGTAGTTCAATAAAATGCGACAAGCTGAGCTGGATACTTCCAAATTGCTCGCAGATACTATAAATACACATAATAAATATCACAATGCCAAGAGGCTAACCATGACTAAAATCTTTGAACTTACATTGTATCGCATTGCAAGTTATAAAATCCGCTGATAATATGGCAAAAGAATTATAGAGCGTACTATTACTGTCTTTGCATTTCAAAAACTCCGTTTCACTGCAAAAAAACGATGTAAAAAACTAGACGACATGACATTAACTACACACACACATTGTCACATCAATTCTATCAAATTATTATTATAAAATAGTCATGTTTAAAACATTTCCTACCTTTCTATAATAGTTGAACACAATTCTAAGAGTTCATTTTTACTACAAATATTATTTGGTGAGTTGAAAAATATTTTTAAAATTGAAGACCAATCAAATCCACTACTACTAGCGGCCATCACATTTGCATCTTCCATTTAATTTTTTTTTGTGAACACCCGGAAAGTGACATTTCAGAATTTGACAGTGCTGACAATATTCTATAATTATAATACTTTTCGAAGAATTTATTTTAAATAAAATTGAATTAATCTTTAGTATACCTCTTGCTGTCTTTTTCAAAGAAAATAAAATTACCGTAATTTAAAATTCATTTACTTTAATTTAATACTCAAATATTCATTTGTAACTATTGATTTCTTGGAGATAATCTTCAAGTTTTATCAAAAGTGCTTCCTAAAGGTGCAGGAAACTTTGGATATTAGGCGGCCATACACACACGTTCTTTCCTTCAGGAAAGAACTCAAAGAAAGAACGTCACGAAACAATGGCACGTGTTAAAAAAAGTATTTGATGATTCATCGGCAACATGATTGAACAGCGCGACTAGCTGTCAAAGGAAAAATTGTATGTGATGTATAGACTAAAAGTGTCATGTGGCTTGTCATGTAGGAGCGTTGTCACGATATAAATCACTTCCCGGGCCTTCACTGCGTGGCATACCGCAAGATTTAGTCATATATTTTCAAACGGACTGTTCTTTCCCGAAGGAAAGAACGTTCTAAATAAGATTTAGTCTATGCGCACACGAGTGACTTTTGTCGCGCAATAATTTGTCACCCTTCACTATGAGCTATTACGTTCAATGGAGATGAGTACACGAAGCGACGCGACAGTAGAGTGACTTTTTTGTTGCTTAGTCCTGGCAACTTCTCTGCAACGAACATGGGTGACTTTTTGTCATTACGAGAAAAAGGTTTTGTTGAGAGGTTATAATCATAATAAATGTCAATATTTACCAGAATAAAATATTTAACTATTAAATATTTGTTTATTTACGTATCGAACATGATTATGTTCTTCGTCAGAATATAAATATATTTATTCTAAGAATGTAAAAAACTTAATAAAATAATAAAATACATTTTAAAATAAAATTTGAAATAGTAAAACGACAAAGTTACAATATAACATCAATTTGAAATTATTTTTTAAAATTTTAAATTAACCTTTCTAATTGCGCTACGTGGTACATTTATTCAAATTTATCTTATTAAAATATTACTTTATACAGTTTATGGGTTTGTAATATTTTGGTAATTTCGTTCATTTTATAATGTGCTTATAATTTTTTGATATTATTTAGTTTTAATATATTGTTACGAATTTTTGATAAATTTTCGATGTCTCTTTCATTATTTATGCTGTTTGTGTCAATAAAATAATAAGATAGACATCCAAAATGTATAACAATATATTAAAATGATGTGAAAAATTTTTAAACATAATAAAATGAACGAAATTACTAAAATATTAAAAACACAGAAACTATGTAAAATAATATTTTAATAAGATAAATTTGAATAAATGTACAACAAAAAACAATTAGGAAGATTTTATTGTTGATTAAAAAACAATTTATGTCAAATTGATGTTATAACTTTGTCATTTTAATATTTCAAATGTTATTTTAAAAATAATTTTATTAAGTTTTTTACATTTTTAAATCAAATATATTTATAGTCTGTTAAAAATTTTATTTCATCGCAGACCAACAAAATTAAAGATTTATATCAAAGAAATAATCATAAATTAAATGCTAAAGAATCAATATTATATTTATATATCTCTGGATAGTTTTCCCATTTTTCCTGCAAAATGTAAAATTTATCTGTCGTTCAAATCTGAATGAACCGAGTAATGTTTTTTATTATTTTTTTCGATTCCGAAATTCAAGATCGTACAGAACTGCTAGCTTGTTCAAGTCCATTTTCATAATATCTTGAAAATCATAAGAAAGTCACCGCGACAGTCGCTTATTCGTTGGCGTACACGAATTTTGCGAGGAGACGGAACTGTTGCGTGACAAAAAGTCGCTCGTGAGCGCCTAGCCTTATAAATCAAATATGTTACAATTAGATTATTTTAGAAAAAAATATATGACAGTTTTCAATTAATCATATTTTCAATATAATTATAAATTTAACCTTGAAGTTATGTTTCAAGAAAAACAGCTGTAGTTATATACAGTTTGCACAAGCACAAAATTGTCGTTATAAATGCATGTTCTTATAGATATAATTGTAACGGAGCTTATAACTCTAACCTAACCATAACGTAAGGTTAGGGTTTAGGTTAGAGTTATGTTAGGTTAACCCATATTAGTTTCCATTTATTCCTAATTAGTTTATGTTAGGTTACTTTGTATTTACTAATTTCCAGACAAATTTGACGAACAAAAGTTGATAATCGCAATGTTATAATTCCTTGATTTTTTTAGTTTCTTATCAGAGCTTTGTATTACAGGAATCATATGTCATAATTTATTTGACAGTTACAGTTATTTATTAAACAAACCATGACCAAGCATTATTTATTAAAGTTTAATGTTTTATAACAAATGAGTGATATCGTGTAGAAAGCGTGTTATGAATAGTTTTATTTAGACATGTCAAGACACTTTAGAGGGGCTATACTTCAAAAAGGAAAAGATTGTGCAAGTTTAGACTTTACAGTTTTAATTTGAATATTAAGTCCTACGTAAAGAAATAAAAATTTCTAATTTTAGTTTGATGCCATAAATCCAAGTGAAGCCACCAATTAAGTACTAAATAATTTAAACTATGTCATAAATCTGATTGATGTCTATAAGAACGTTAGATGTTTGCTACGAAATATACATGTGTTGGATTTTTGGTTTTGCTTCTATTATTTTATTATATAAATAATTAATGTTTGTTTGGAATTTGTCGAATATATTAACATGCTAATCATTGAACCATTTTATTCGAGGGAATGATGACTATCATGTGGATACTTAGACTTGACATCGTTGCTTTTTTAAAACGTTCTCAAATTCTACTTCCTCATATTCTTCTTCAACAAGTTTCAGTTTTGGATTTTTTATCCTGTTTTGGGAACATTCAAAGCTTAGATAAAGATAGCGCTATATGATTGGTTGACCAACCATCCAGGAAAGACCATTTCGATCCATAATTTGCCACTTATAGTTAATACTGCATATAATTTGTCTTTTACAAGAACAAACGTTTTTTCTGCATTTAATAAGCCGGGATTAGGCCTTTTAAACGCTTGGCTTTTGGAGATGAGGATTTTATGAGTGCCGCTGTAACAGACAAACCAGAACCAAAAAGTACGTCAGAACAAATTCTGATTACTTACAAAGCCGTCAGTCCTATTCAGGGCTGCAGCAAGAATGGTGATACTAGTTCTATGCACACAATATGTATAGATATTCGTCCACATCCATATTCGTCTTGTGATATTCGTCCATATCCAAAGGTTCTGTCTAAATCTGGTCTACCCAAAGGTAGAAAGGGAAATCGCGCATTTTGACAGAAACTCCTGAAAAGGACCGATTGAAAGAAGAAAAATGGAGAGAGATACAAAAAAAAGAAAACTGTAGAAGTCTAAAAATTGCAAAATTTGAGAAAGTAAAAAAGAAATATTTATCAAAAATTGTATGAAGATAATGCTGAATCAGATGAGTCTACTTCTATGTCTGAAAACATGGCTGCTCATGATGAATCATCCAATGACTTGGAGACATTCAGCGATTTGGAAAGTCAAGAGTTAAATATTTCAAATGAGTTGAAATATTTAGTTTCAAGAAGTAAATGATTTTGTTCTTGTTACATTTGCTACCAAGAAATTCGGAGCACTATTTGTGGGTAGAATTGAAGAATGACTGAAAGAAGATTGTTTTAGAGTTCACTTTATGAGAAGAAAAGATAACACATGGAAATTTTATTTTCCATTAAAAGAAGACATCTGTATAGTGGAAAAAGAAGACATCAGTTTGAAACTTCCAGTACCTGACATATCAAGTGGAACTGCTAGAGACATCAGAGTGTTGTCTTTTAATGTTGATTTTTCGGTTTTTAAGGATAGGATCATTAAAACTAGAATTAGTTTATAATACTTCTGGGGCAAGAAATCTAAATAAAAATCGCACCGTTTTGTGTTTCGTATGCACGAAGAATTTTTGTTCAAATGTACACACTCTTCCCCTACCTTCTAAAATTATAAACTACAGTACTCTTTCAAATTCTCCCAACAAATAAACTAATCATTGGTTTTAGAGGTCGGCTGCAATTTTACTAAAAGTTGGCGTGGATTTA
>WYDF02293074.1:0-16126 GCA_009867245.2 Adranes taylori | reverse complement strand
ATATAAAACATGATAATATAACTATCAAAGATTTTGTGTATTTATTGTGTTTAATAATAAATACTAATGCAAAAAATTATTCTAACAAATCAATAATAGAATTAATTATTGTACGGATTATCAATAAATGTATGGATACAAATCAATAATAGAATTAATTTGATAAAATGAAATCACTGACATGAAATCTAATGCTCAGTTATATTTAACATATATGAACCTATTACTTCAGATTCTTTCGGAAAACATATTTTTCCAATTAATTTAAAAGTGTACCAAACGCCAGTTACGCTATTTGTTTGCGTGTTACATCGTTAATGGTTTAATGTTTGCCATTCTGATTTGTATGATAAATTTTATTATAATCGTTAATACGTTTACAGTGGAAATTGAAGGTTTCTTTTAGAAAATTGCATCAGGCGATTTATACATTATTATTTATATATTCGAAGTTTAAAATAAAAGAATCATAAACTTTTACGATTATGCAGTATAAAATGTGTTTGCACATATGTACTTTGATGAAGAGATATTTACTATATTGCTTTCCTTGAAAAACGCTTTAAATGCTGAACTATAATAAAACATATTAAAAGAAATAATTCTATTAGAAAGGAGAAATTCTAATATTAACTTCTATTAGCATAAATAATTATGATATGAAGTTCCTTAACCGGTGATGTCATTTTGTAAAAAGCATACAAAAAAGACAGGAGACTAAAAAACATAACTCATTCCTTACTTACACCTACGCATTTCGTACATCTTCCTTTCGTACATCTTTTGTACATCGCATTTCCTTCTCCTCTCTTTTGTTTTCATTTCTGTCCTAGTCTAATTTTTCGGTATCTATATCAAATTTTATTCAGTAACTCATTTCTCAGCATTCAATTAATTACCAGTTCCAGGCTGAAAAGGATGATAAATCCTAAAGCCTCCTTCAAACAAACTCTCCAATCTGCCAAAAATATACAATCCCAACAGGGAGTGGAGTTTTAGTGGGTAAAAATCCCACACTGTCGGATGCAGCGGGTATCCTTCGCCTTTTGAAGGTTTCTCCACTTCCTACGTAAAACAAAAAACAGTAACTCATTTCTCAACTCTTTTCTCTTAAAAATCTTTATTTCAGCCTAACTAGTATACCCTCAAACAGAATTTTAACATATTGTCACATATATTTTGGGAGATGGTTTGGCTTCAAACGTAACTGGCAACAGAGAATCCTTTGAATCTCTGCGTACCTCAATTTTCTCCTACACTACGGGATCTTCTCGTGCGGCTACAAAATGCTAATAACTTTAGTACCCACTTTAATTTACCTACTGCGAAAGGTTATAATCCCCAGGTTCCCTACACTGTTAATAATAAAACACAAAACTTTGAAATTGTTAACGTTACTTGTGATATATTGAACTTTATCTGACTGACTCAAACAAAATTATAATTAAACTACAAATAGTGTCCCAGAGCCCTAAAATCCACCAAATGGTCTTACTTACTAATTTGAATTCAACTAAATTTATTAATAATGAGTTAGTTAATGATACATACAAATAAAAAATAACTATTTCAAAATAAATAAAGCCTCATCAAAGTAATAAAATAAAATAATATTTGTATTTAATTACTATGTTATAGATTAATAAATATAGATTAGTAAACATGGCGTTCAGGTCTCGTCAAATCAATTACTCGATTATTAAAAAAATTATTTTAGGTACAGATTTTGTCATTTCTACCATCCCAAAATTATCTACGAATTAGGAAGCAATACCATATTAATTCACTTCAATTTATTTTTACGAAATAGTCTTCTATAATTTTATTTCATTTATTAGAATTTTATTTATTATCAAATAATGTGCTCTGCTATGTTCCATATCTAACTTCTGAGACTTAATTAACAATTTAATTTATTCATGATTTCACTTGAAATAAAATAAAATTTGATTTTATTTAATTCTTGAGTTTATTTTCAAAACGCCTGGATGACAAGGATTCGCCTAGAGCCTAAAATTTCTTATTACCGATTGTTTTAAAGGTTATAGCTGTGTGTCTTTTATTCATTTCTTGGTCTCTACAAGTTAGCTCGTCGCGGCTTTTGTGTACTTTTTCTACGAGTTTAATTAACGATAAATGATTATTTCTATATTTTAATTGTAAGACTCATTTACGGTAAGGCTGCCCGTATACAACTGTCTTTTTTTCAGCTAGTTCGTCTAGCAAACAATGTGTTTACGTAGTAATGATATTTCATAAAATCTAGCCATCCTGAATAATTTAAATGACTTACTAGTATAAAGTGTACAAAACTATCATCCATAGAACTAAATTAGAACGAGGAAAAATTTGCTCATTAGAATATCTCCAATAATACACAATTATCCTAAGCCATATCACCCTTCTTGCTTTTACTGTTCCATTCGTCCCTCTCAATTTTTATAATATTATATTCTCTCATATGTCATTTTTTAATGAACAAACACAGGATGTGTACCAGATGTACAAAAGTTTATCCGATAAATTCTTGGGAAAATTAAATATGGCTAATGTTTTGACAACTTTTTTCACCACCTGAAAAGGTTTGGCTCTTTGCCTTCAATCCGCTAAGTAATTTAGGAGTAACACTTATCAATAATCACACATTATTAAACACAGTGATTTTGCGGAAATATTTCTGACCTTATCAACCTCCAAAACGACATCAAAATGTAATGTATCTAGTTTCTTTTAACTCAGTGCTACACGTTTTTTATATACACAACTAAGAGTTTTTACATATATTTATATATATATATATATATATATATATATATATATAATCGTGCGGAATTAAAACATTGTTAAAGTTGACACCTTCGTCAGCTTAGAGAAAACTCCATTTGATTAATAATAAAACGTAAAGTTAGTTGAAATTCATGGGTCAATCTTAATGAGGGTTGATGAACTAACTGCTCAAGGCGACAGCTACTCAAAAGGGAATTAATCCTAAAAAAGATATGTCCTTTTGGTATGAATCTATCGCAGCAGCAGCGATACGAAACGCACGAACGAATGAAGACAATAGAAAGAAAAGGAAGGGAGAATTAAGATCCCAAAGGTGCCATTATTCGCGGTTAGTACTTGCGGAAGATAAACGGGGACTTCTAACGTTATACGAAAGGTTTACAACCACTGTTTTCTAATTCTCGGACAATAAGTGTTGCCAACTATAGCAAAGTTTTGTGGGTTCAGAGTTAATTAACAATATATAAAAAAAATATATGAAAAGGAAAATTTAGTTTTTGAATTCCAGCATCTAGTATTCAATTTCAATTTCTAATAGAGAGGTCACTGAAATTCGTAAGAATACAGATATTTGATATAAGTTTCAATTACTGGGTATACTTTTAAAAAATAAGTGCCAAATATGTTTTGATTTTGTTGCCAGCCTCGATTCCATTGAAAATGTTTTTGTTATTGAATTACGTTTGGTTATAATAGTTAGTGTATTTGGTATTTTATTATTTTTCTTGTTTGTATTGTTTTGGTTTTCTAGCATAATATTTGTCGTTTATGTTACTTTGTTTCTAAGAAAATTATTAGTGATTGCGATGGAATGAAACTTAATTGTGATTGAACAATATATAATTTATTAATTTATGACTCCTGCTTGTTGTAGCTGCGAAAGATATTTATTTTATTTTAACACTGTAAATTGCCGCACTGAAGAATTTTAGTGCGGCTAGTAAAGAGTTACTGATTTGTTCTTAAACTATGATAGATAAATAGATAGATAGATAGATAAAACCTTTATTGGCATACAAAATAAAATAATAATTCTTACAAAAACAATAGACAATAGACAATACAAAAATTACACAAATCTTAACATTAAAGTTCATTGGCGGAAGACAAGGCTTTTATTTATATCTCGCCACTTATCATTCCCTAACTTATCATTTCCTCCCTTTAATATCTTTTTTTTTTATTTCTTCCACAAGTTTCTTCATTAGCTCTAAACCTTTTCCCTCCACCCCTAAGCTTAGCCTCCAGTTATACCCCAATTACCTTTCACTATCCAACCATCTTATATCATCACATTCCCTTACCCAGTGGCTCCAAATTTTCTGTTCCATACCACATACTTTACATTCTTTCTTGTTCATTCATCCAAAATTTATTTACCCCTTCTTCATTCCCACCCTTCATTATTTACCCCTTCTTCATGTGAGGTTTATCAAAAACTAAATTGTTAAACCCTTCATAAATAATGATTTTAACATTGGAAAGAAAATGAAACAAAAAAAACTTTTTGTGTTTGATTTTCTGTTTCATGTTAAAATCATTATTTATGAAGGGTTTAACAATTTAGTTTTTGATAAAAAAAATTTGTATAACAAAAATTGGAAATTCATTCACATAAGCGATTTGTAATAAAGCTTTTAGTTGAAGAATAGAGTCTGACTTATCACTGGTACGCAAAATTTCTAGGGAACATATTTTCAAATGAACTTAATTTATGTGACAGAATAAAATGATTTGAGATTACTATAATGATTTGTATGTGTAGGCTTCCTCAAAATACTAAATGAAACCTTATTATTTAAATTTAGAAATAGTTAGATACCAAAAAATTTTATTTATGTCCTATTTTCTGCCTCCATACTGAATTGAATAAAACACTTCTTTGAATCCATGATATCTCAAATTTCTTATAATTCACCTTCAATCAAACAAAAATTACCATCTACATATCTACATACGTGTATCTGTAGATATATTTAATTTTTTTTATAACATTGCTATTTATATAAAAATTCTTTTTCAAATTTGTTCATGAATGAATCCGCCAATAACGGAGACAACGGATTCCTTACTGATAAACCTTTAGGGTTCAAGTAAATTTTGCCATTTAAACCACAAAAATTATGTTGTAAGCTAAATCAATAACAGCCTGAATTTCATAATCAGGTCTATCACTGTCAATATGTTCTTCTCTATTTATATCTAAATATTCATCCGGAGGAATAGATGGAAACAGAATTTTTACATGAAAGATACCATATATGTTTTTCTGGGACTTTTAAATTCTTTATCTTATTAATGAAATCTGAAGTATTTTTAATGCATATTCAAAATTATAATCTAAAATTTCTCTTCATTTTTTATCTAAATAATTTGCTAATTTGAACTATAAGATCTTATAAATTACATAATAATTTATTCCGTAATAAATTGAATGTAAAACAAATATTTGTTAAAATAAGGATGAAACTCAATGAAAATTACAGTGGTGTTAATAAATTAAAATATAACTGTTGTGCAAATTATGTTGGCCAAACTAATCGACCTTTCAAAATAAGGTTGAATGAACATTTGAGAATCATTATACTTGATAAAGATAACTCTTGTTTTGCTATTCAAATTAATAATTAGCTCATAACTGTTAATAGAAATAATTGTTTTAAAATTTTAATATTTTATTATAAAAGTTTAAAATTAAATACTGCATCTTATCCAAAAATTAAGTCAGATGTCAATTTAAATGAAAAAATTTATTAAGGACAATAATTTTTTGATCAATTATATTTTGACTAAAATTAAATATTATGGTTCAAAAAAATGAACGTATTTTTGGACAATAAAATTTGTTATAAAGTATATTGCTCTATTAGTTTAAAAATTAAACAATAGATTTATTTTATTCATATTTGACAGCCAATGACAATAATTTTGAAAATTTTTTCCAATTGCTAAAAGTAATTTAATAAAATTTAAACGTCCATTTTTTTTCATGTTATAATTCAATTGAGTAAGTTAAATAACACTATTCAATACATTTAATTGTTATTTTAATTTAATATGTGGTAGAATATAGTCCTATGGTGATTGAATAAATATAAAGATTTAACAACATCAATTGGAGTTATATGTGGTTTAGGTTAAATATAATTTTAATTGTTTAATTAATACCCTACTTAATTTTTGGATTAATACACAGACTAAAAACCATTTTTTGAGATTTATTAAGTTTTTTTAATAGTCTAAATTAATGTTACAACGTATTTTGCATTTATGTATATGTTTATCTAGTGAAAAAGTCTTTTAGTTTTGTTTTATTAATCGCAGGTACCGGAAATTGGTCATTTTTATGTTTAAGTAGGAAGGGTGTAATTTGGCATAGGTATACAGCCTGATTGATTCATTATGCATTCTCTGATTGGAAGACCTTGAATAGAACGCGACGTTGCTGCATTTCAAATTTAAAAAACATTTTGCTGTCCGGCAAAACAATTACACATAGATAATATTTAAACATTCTAATCACTGTTTGAAGATGACTTATGGCAAAAATATTATAAAGTAGAATAGAAAACAAATTGCTGGAACTCTGAAACTAGATGAAGAAGTACATCAAAAGGTTTGAACAGGCTACCAAAGAGAACGCGTAAGAGATTATATAGTACTTTTACAAAATTTTCCATTTTGAATCGAAACAAAATATATAAATTTAAGCATTCTGTTTCGATATCTTTGGTTTATAAATAAAATGGGAAACGAAACTATTACAACTCATTAATTCAAAACTTGCAAGTACATATTACTCATATTTGTATATTTTAAATAATTTTGTTTATTATGCAAATTGTTAATAATAAATGCAATGTATTATTTATCAGCCTTGTAACTAGGATATTATAAATTTGCAAATATAATTTTTATATACCAGCGATGCCTAATATGTTAATTGTTTATTGTATTTGATATAAAAGCTCCTGAAATGTGAAATGCTTTATTATATGTTTAGAGTGGACACATTGTAAAATGAGTAATTTAAGAATATTGTTACTAATTCTCTGTGCATTAATTTTGACCACGGAAATAAATGCCCGTAAGTATTTCTACAAACGCAAACATATTTAAGTATTATACCTAATATGCTTATTTAATGCTTAATTAACGTATTATTCAAGTGTAAGTGCTAGTTTAAAACATACTCCAAGCCACTGATCAAAATAACTATGTATAAAGTTTAAGCGCCAAATTATAAAATATTTCAAAATTGTAGAAAAGCCACCATATGAAGAAGGAATTAAATTAGGCAAAATAGTTTTTACTGACTTTGAGAAGACTGTAGCTGAATTGGATGAAGCCAGTAAAAACCATCCTTCTAGATTCGATCTTTCCAAATCATTGGATATAAATTTTCTAGATAACATTTTGTGTTACCATAATAAAATTAAAGCATTTCTCAAAGACTACAACAGTTCTCTTTACTCTGCTTTGGATTGTAACACGCAAAGTTATGGTATTGAATCGAGTTATGTTAATTGGCTGAAATCTTTAAGTGTTATTCCGCGATACCTAAGAGAATTTGAGTAAGTTCAAATTTATTTTTTTTATTATTCTTTAATAAAATAAGGATGTAAGTTATACGTATAATACTTTAATAGTTCGGAACTGGTCACCATTACAACAAACTTATGAGGTATGATAGAAAGTAAACGATTTTTTTCAAGAAATATCTTTGTCCTTTTGATATTGTATTTCAAATATTTCCTAAATATTGTAATAATACGTAATATGATTTTTCTATCACGAACACAATTAAAATATATTATTTCTTTTATCAGGAACAAAATTAAATTAAAATCTCATGGAAACCTTCAAGAACTTGATGTAAATCTAACAAAAAGACTGTGCGACTATTTCACCAATTACTTCTCAGGACCTCATCAGCATCTTGTAAATATAACAATGGCTGTGGAAAATGCAGCCCATAAAAGCTTAAGTGCAATTACATGCAATGAACTGCCTTTGTATATCACACCGGAAGTTGAAAATGTTTGGGTGGGTGGATATAAGCTAATAATAGTTGACCATCAACCACAATTGCATAACATATTGACATTATGGCATTAAACAATAGAGAATAGGAAGTAGAATAAGATTAATATCTGCATGAATTTTTATTTGGCATAAAACATATATACAATACATTTTCTACAACTGAAATGAATATAACTACATTTCTTATTACAAAATTATATTATAATTTAAATTGTCTGATAATCACTTTATAGATAAGCAAAATTATATATTCATTATATCAATTATATGCGTTATATATTCATTAATCCCCATTATATCAAACTTCCCTATCACCTTCATAATAATTCCTCCCCCGTTCCTGCTTTTATTAACCACCCTTTCTCTTCACAATCTCCTTCAATATCTTTATCATAATGTCAATACCTCTCCCATTTGGCCTCAAACTTATCCTCTATTTCTCCCCCATCACCTTTCCCCTTCATTCCACTCCAACCCATCACTTACCTTATCCAGTGCAATCTTATTTCGGCACCCCACCCACACATGCTGCACTCCCTCTCTTGAACACTCATCTAAAATCTATTGCCACGCTCTTCACTACCACACCTGAATCTCCCAATCATCTTCTTCTTACCCAATTCCAAACCAGATTTCAAATGTTCAGGAATCCCTTCGTCCACCCTAATCCATTCATACTTATTATTGAACCTACTTCCTCTTATTATTTCCAACCTCTTTTGTATATCCACATCTATCCCATTTACCATGTCCTGCCTTCCACTATTATATCCCCCCATCTACTCATCGACCATAAAACTCTTGCATACATCTTTCTCCTATCATCTATCCAATCATTCTTACCCCCTCCTTTCATTACCTATAAATATATATCCTTCAGCAATCTCCTATCCCCATCCATCCATACTTTCCTTTCAAACTTAACCAACTTTTTCACTACAGTTATCTAACATTTATTTATTCCAGTTTCCTGCAGTACACTGTCGTATGGCCAAGTATTCTCTTAATGTACCACGTTTGCACTTTTTCTATCATTTCTCTTTCTCTCACCGATCACACTTCAACACCATACATCATTATACTCGTCACACAAGCCTTCATAATCCTCAACCTCATCCTCACTGATTCACCAAATGTCCTTTCCCACACTAACCTCATTCGTTCCATAGTTCCCTTGCTTTCGCTACTACCAACAATATATTCTCATTACACAATCCGCTTGGCATTAGCATAAAATGCAGATACCTATAACTCTTCACACATCCAATACTAGTCCCTTCTAATTCAAATACTTCCCTCCTGCAATCTCTCCCATGCTTTTCGCAAACCATCACCTTAGTTTTCTCAGCATTCAATTCAAGTCCCTGTCTGTCCATGTACCTCTTCACTCTCCCAATCATGTCATTTATTCTTCCCGCCTACTTGCCAAACAAACACTATCATCAGCATACGTCATCGACCATACCTTACACCTTCTAATCTGTACCCCCCAGCTTTTCCCTTCATAGTACCTCTTCTAAACCAGATAAGTATATATTGAAAAGGGCAGTGCGCAGGGGAGCACGCGTGTCTCAGTCCAGTTTTCACCTCAAACCATGATGACACTTCCCCATTCACTCTCGCCTTCACTTTCGTTTCTTAATATAGACCCTTAATCATTCTCACCACTAAAACAAATCCCTACCGCTACCAATTTCCCCCACAATTTCTCCCTTATAATCTTATCAGAGGCCGCCATGAGGTCAACGAACAACAAATATAACTTCTTTCTGTTCCCAATTTCTTGATTTATAACACAATTCTTCATTACTAAGTTGTCTGCTGTCACCTGCCTCTTACAAATTTATTTTGCGTTTGCGAAAAGATCCGTTTTCCCCTTCCTCCTGTTCCAGCCTTCCATTTATAATCCTAGCATACAATCTAAAACCATCCATAATCGTAATTCCTCAATAACTATGTACATTTTCCATATCACCTCTCTTATATATCGGCACAACCTCTCCTTTCTTCCACTCTTCTGGCATACATTCACTCTCCATCCGTATTCTATTCATTACTATAACCACTGCTTTACCTCTTCCATACTTATTTCCACCACATCTTCAACATACACTCCATCCCCATCTCGTCCCTTTAACATTTTTTCTGTCTTCTGATTCAAACCAGTTAACTCTTCTCTACACTTCTCCTCCGAATCACTTAAACTCAACCCACATCCTAATTTCTTGTCATTCAATTTTCCTCTTTTTCTCTGATACATCCACATGTCTCTTTCAATCTTTAATTTCTTCTTAAATCTTTAATCTTTAATTCCCCTTCAATTACTGGGAAGCGTGTCATTTAGGATTCTTCCCAAGTAGTCTCGCCCTTCTTAACTCGACCTAAAATCTCACTCACTCCCTTCTTCTTCCTAACCCATTCAAAATCCACTTCTTTATAAACACCCTTCTTCACACTTCTTTTCCTTCCCTTTAAAATCCTTACTACCTCTCTAACTATCTCCTCTTCCTTCACCACTTCGTCCCAATTCACTTCTTTCATCCTCATCTCAAACTCTGTTCTCATCCCCTTATTCCATGCGATTGATGCTTCCCCTATCTCATTCACACCCCTTTCAATCCTTCTTGTATTTAATCTATCATCCATACACCACTCTGCCTCCAAAGGAAAATGAACAGATTCAACCCTTTCTCCAATACTCATACTTTCCAACAATTCGCTCCCAATTTCATTCATAACCACATAGTCTACCACAGAAGCAGCCCCGTACTATAGAACCATTACTACAGAACCACTACTAACCCCACTTCATCTATCCACTCAAAAACTCTCTTTCCCTCTACATTAATCACATAAACCACCGATCTTGTGTCCACATATGTCTCCTCATCCCCTTTATATTTTCCTCCACTTTCTCCTGTCCTCACATTCCAATCCCCTATAATCACTAGCGCATCCCATTTATCCACTTTTAAGCTTACAATTAAACAGCTATAATTTTTATAAATCCATTTAAATTTTAAATTTTTACCACAAACAGTAGACAATGTTGTTCATTTCCACATTCCTTTTCATGACATGATTGTACTCTCCACCATGTTAATAGTTTTGCTGACCAACCCCGTAATTCTGGTGACTAGCAAATTTTGGATGATATAGTATGATGGCGAGTACTGTGGAAGAGATCAGTGAAGTGATTGGGAGGATAAACGGTATATGGATATAAGGGGCTTGAAAGTGAATGTGGATAAAACTAAAGTAATGGTATGCAAGAAGGAAGGAAGAGAGTGTTGGAAGCGTGAAGTTTATACAGGGGGGCATAGGATAGAGAAGGTCAAGGGATATAGGTATCTAGGTTTCATTCTGGCACAAAAAGCGACGCACAAGGAGCATGTTAAAATGGGAACGAAAAAAGCAAGAAGAGCAATAGAGAGAATGAGGAGTGGGGGAAATAAGTGTGGGAAATAAGGTTTGCGTAAATATGAGAATGAAGGTAATGGAAATATGTGTGAATAGTATAATGATGTATGCAGCAGAGGCATGGGCTGCGGAAAAAAGAGATATGACTGAGAGGGTGCTAGTAGGATGCATGTAAAGGATGTTGGGTTTAGATAGAACTACTCCGAATGATATAGCCCTGCAGGAATTAGGTAAATATAGATGCTGGATAAGCGGAGTGAAATAGATGGTAAAGTTTGCGGCGAAAGTATGGAACGATGAAGGGAGTAGGTTTGTTAAGGAAGTATACATAGAAGGAATGGTGAATGTAGAAAGATACATAAGTGAGAATGTAAGTGATTAATAGTAGAATTAATAGTAGAATTAATGTGAAGAGAATAGGATGGTCGATGTATAAATAGATGGTTTGAGAAGATAGTAAGTGAGGTTATAGACAGTGGATGGATGTGGAAAGGCAGGAGATGAATAGAGGGATATGTGATATTAATTATAACAGTAAATATAGGTGATAAGGAGGGGGGGGCGGATGGGTAGGTATTTAGTATTGGTGCTAAGTATGGAAGAAAAATTATAATTGCAAGGTTCAGATTTGGGAATTAGGAATGTGGAAATAGATATTGGATGAATGATCAAGAGAGAATGTATAGGATATGTGGGATGGAAAAGGCAAACAGAAGCCATAGAGTGGAATGAGAATGATAAGGAATTAGAGGAGCACTGCAGGGAAAGTTTGGGAAAGGGGAGAAGGGATTAAAACTTATGAAAAGGATTAGAAATGAAATATAAAAAAAAAGATAAAAGGAATAAAGAATGGTGGAAAAGGAGTTCAAGAAAATGTAGCTTTCCCATCTCACTTCAGGAATGTAATAAGTTCGTTAGGTTATATATACTTATCGATTTGAAATTTTGTAGAAATGGTTTAAAATTTTAATTTTGTAGAAATGATTTGTATTGTTTTGAAATATGAATTAAGTTTAGTAGTTTTGTGCAGTTGTCTTATGCCAAATAAAGGTTTATTTATTATATTACGCATACATACTCCTATTAAATGCCATTTTTACCATATATGTCACACTTATAATTTTTATAAATACATTTAAATTTTAAATGACTACTTTTACCACAAACAGTATAGAAAATGTTATTTGTTTCCACATTCTTTTTCATGACACGATTGTACTCTCCACATGCTGTTTATAACTTTGCTGGCCAAGTCTGTAATTCTGTTGACTGGCAAATTTTGAAATGCGATCAGCATCTCTTCTAAAAATTGTCTCCTGCTCAGGTGATAAACCACTCTTTAACACGCCGGGATGCTGCACAAAAAAACACCGCTAATGATTATTGTTCAATTAAGAAACTTCTCGGTACATCATTATAATTATGCGTATTATCCATTTTAGTTACTACGATTTCAACTGCTCTTTCAAGATTTGTATGTTTTCTTCGAACAACCGATCAATAGCAACACCTTTTCCATTATGCATTTTTCAGGCTTCCTAGAGGTAAATTTTGACGAAAAATTATGTACTCGTATAACCCATTCTTTTAACTATCACCAGCTATCAATTTTAACTTATTTAATTGCTATTTCCACAAATATCGATCCTCGGCGCCATTATAATGTATTTTAGGTTCGATTGTAAATGATTCTGTTAGATTAAACTAACCATCCAAACATACGTGAATACTGTATTTAATCCTATCTCCGATTCTCATACATACACAATCAATTAAATCAAATACATTGAGTCTATGCTAGTGTCTATTCTCTTACATTATCACTAATAATTATAATTATATAGCCTATGTGGTCTTTACTGGGTCTTTACATAAACAATTTTATACTCGTATAAAATTGTTTTTTTTAAATTTTAACATGGTATGGCGGAAAAAAGAGCCAAAATAAATCGTCAGCGAAATACGTTTAACGTAAAGTCACTTCGTTAAAATAATATCAGCTTTAAGAGTCAATACGATGCTGTTAAAATTTCAGGATGTAGCAACACTGTACGTAAGCGATTATTAACCTATAAATTGTCATGAAGTTTAATCAGTCAGTTGTCAAACAAAAGTGACAGATTGTAAATATATCAAACCGTTTGGTTACAGCAAATTTTCAAAATTATTTAGAATTCAATACAAATGGATTAAAATAGAGAACATTTTCGAGCAATGATATTATTTTATTTTCGTTTAAAAAAGTGCATCGAAGATTTGAAAATTGCCTTTGGTGAAGAGGCAGCTTCAAGGACAACTGTCCTTCGATGGTACCAAGGATTTAAATTTGGCCGCAATTATATTTGTGATGAATTTTGCGAAGGTCGACCAATGACATCATAAACTGCTGAAAACGTTGATGCTGTACGAAATATGATAATGTCAGATCGTCATGTTACGTATAGAGAAATTGACTCACGATTAGGTTTGGGTATGAAATAAATTAATGAAATTTTACATTATCAGTAATGTGTTAAAAAATATGTTCCCATTGGATCCCTCATAATTTATCTGAAGCTCAGAAAGCGGCTCATGTGAAGTGGTGTAAAGAAATGCTTAAAGGATTCGACTCAGAGAGATCAACGACATTACTAGTGGTTATGAAAGTTGGATCTATGCTTATGAACCGGAAACGAACCAGCAGTCAACTGTTTGGGTGTTTGAAGATGAAATCAAACCCACAAAAGTCATTCGCTGTCGCAGTGTTTCTAAGAAAATGGGAGCTTGTTTAGTTTCAAAAACTGGGCATGTCGCTACTATTCCACTTGAATATCGTAGAACTGTTAAGGGAAAACGGTATCCATCTATTTGTTTACCACAAGTTATCAGTGAATTTCGAAAAACAACTTGGACGCGACGCATCATTCTGCACCATGACAATGCCAGTTCCCATGCTGCACAACAAACAGTAAACTATTTGCGCAGTCAAAAGATAGAATTGTAGTCTCATCCTCCATATAGTCCTAATTTAAGTCCTAACGACTTCTTTACTATCCCAGAAATAAAAAATCGACTACGTGGCAAACGATTTTTATCTCCAGAAGATGCAGTAGAAGCGATTCAAAATGAGATTTCAAGTGTAGCATCTTCTGATTGAAAAAAATGCTTTGATGATTGGTTTATTTGCATGAAAAAATGTACAGAGTGTAACGGGGACTATTTTGAAAAGCAATAAAGTATTATTTTATTTCTAGATGTTTTTGTCTTCTTCTATCCCGAAATTTTAAGTCAGCCTCGTAATATCTGATTTGAGTAAATTCCAAAATTAACATTTCTATAGAATTACATCAATATCAATGAAATGTTTTATATAACTATTGAAATATATAGTATTTCTCTGACGGCTGAAATTCAATTGAATAATAGCAGACATGATGTTCAAAGATGTGGCAAACCTATCAAACCCTTTCGTCAGATTTTAGAACAGCAACTAGAAATAAACTAATTAAACCAAAACCGTGAAGTAACGGTGTGTTGATTCCTGCCTTAAGTGGAAAGGAAATGTAAGAGACCTTACATCTAATAAGGTAGAATTTACAGCTTGTAAAATTCTTATTTTTCGTCTTGATGCTACTTATTTCACTTTTTTTCTACAACATGCTTTCTAAGATTTAAACCTAATTTATTTCAGGCACTTACTTTGTTAATACTTTTTTATATGAGTAATTCTGATGTTTGTTAATACGTCAAAAATTACTGGACAACAAAAATAACTCAATCTTATGAGTTTTTAGCGCTGATTTTAAATATGTAAATGGTTTCTTTCTATCTGGCTTACTGTTTTTGTAATCATCATTTCTTGAAAACTGTTTATTATACATACATGCAATTTCAACTTATCTGAAATCTGCTTCGTCTGGATTTTCTGGCGTAGTATGCTGTAGATAAATTATGACTACTTCCTGCTGAAAGTGTTTACCACGTTCGTCACTCACAGCTCGCATATTGGCTGAGGAAATATACTAATGAGAAGTTTTGTGAATTTTTAGGGATTTTTAGACATATTACAGCCAAATGCTTTATAGTTTTTAAGGAGCTCAGTTATCAGTTCTTTATAGTTATCTGTCTTTTAATTTCCAATAAATTTATTAACAACATTTTCAAAAGATTTCTAAACAGCAACGTCAGAGTCATTCAAACTGTCTTCAATACAATATCACTCATTAGTTCTCTTTTATCCTGCCCAAGAAATATACCTTTCTTAATTTGAGCATCACTTACATGTTCCTAACTTGCTTTTTAGGAACAGAAATCAATCGATCAATTGCTTTAACAAAAATTTTCATTAAACCTTGCTTAATATGTACTGGGGGTAGGTAAACATTTTCAGGTTTTTAATTGTAATGGGCTCACAACGTTCTTCTCGCCTACAGTTAATGTCTCTCTATTTGGGCACTGTTTCTGAAGATTAAGATTCTTCCTATCTCTGCTACCCTACTCGCACAATAAGCAACAAAATTTAGTATATCCAAGTTGTAAATCAAGTAGCAGCGTTATCACTTTCAGGTCTCCACAAATATGCCACATATGTTTCTCATACTGAATCATATCCAACCCAAGTTTCATAATTTCGTATGACTCCTTCGTGTTCACTGCATGAACTAAACGGATTGATGGGTATTTATTTACAATATGAAGAAGGTCTGCTTTGAAACTACATTTTGAGGAGTCTATAAAAAGACGCCACTCAGCAAGATTGTTCATATGTCCAAAATATTGTAGTAAAGATTCCACAGTAATCATTGCAGTAATCTGTGAGAAGAAGTCCTCATACTGTGAGAAGAAACGTATAAAATCACAGTGCCTATTACCGACACTACTTATTTTAGTTTTA
>WYDF02293063.1:0-12256 GCA_009867245.2 Adranes taylori | reverse complement strand
CAATTATAGCTTATTGTTTACTATAGATAAACAATTAATCCCATATTGAGGACTTAAAATAATTACCAGGTTGAAAAATACTACTTCTACTAACATGCGACAAGTACTTGTTTCGCGGTCTCATGATGTACGATGTACGTGTGTAACAATTGCATACAGAAATTATATATTGTCATGTTTAAATTTGGATGATGATTTTACTCCCAAAGGTACTGGCAAGAGAGAATCCTTTTAATGGGCTACGTAGCGTAGGAGCGAATCCCGTGGTGTAGGATTCCCTCCTACACCACGGGATCCTTTCGTATAATAACTACACAATGCAATTCACTTTAATACCCACTCGAATTTACGTACTACGAAATTATGTTATAATCCCTAGATTCCTATTACCTTTTAAAGGAATAGGCTAGACTTTGCCATTGGTAGGGTTACGAGTACTTTCCTTATTTAATTCTACTAGATCAAACATGAGTTTAACTCAACTCTGTGCAACTTATCAAAAATAGAATGTCTCTTTTAGTCTTCATGCATCCAAAATAAATAAAATAAAATAATATTTGTATTCAATTGCTGCGTGAAAATAGTCAATAAACATAGCGTTCAAGTTCGTCAAATAAAGTCTTAAATGCATATTATAAAATTATTTTACTTACAGTTTTCGTCGTTCCTAGCATCACTAACTTATTTTGGAATTACTCCGTTACCTTATTAATTCATTTTAATTTATTTTATAAATTTGTCAACGATGTATATAGAGAATCACGTCGTTCTCATGTTTCTAAAAAAAAAAATTGGTCGCATTTTTAAATTCAGTTTAACACCAGCATTAAACAATTTAACACCAGATCCTAGGCATGTTGGTTTGGTCCATTTACACGATAAAATTGCAAAAATACAGAGTTCGGTTCAGTTTTTGAGCCGATTTAAATGTATTCGGCATATTGAGTGGATTCATAGGAATTAAATTTGTTGAAAGAATATTTGAAATAAAAAAGAAATAACAGTAAAGTATATAAGTAATAAGGCACATTGAACGACTCTCAACCAGAAACACTTCTGATATAGCACATGATAAGAATTTTTTCTAAGAATATTGTTTAGTTATTAAATGTCATGAACCCGATTTTAGAAATTTTCACTTCATTCAATTGAGAAAAATATTAACATATGAACAATACAATATAATAAAATAAACAACAAAAAGTAATATTCAAAGTTATGTATTAAAATATTTTTAATTGTGCATAATTTTATGTCCAAGGAGTGTGTACGGCTGCCTTTTTATGGAAGCACGATAATAAAGACGTCTTGGTCTAATTTATAGCTCGTAAATTTTAATCAGGAACGTAGAGACCGTTTTATTCCTATGGCCCTAATAACCGTTCCGTTATTTATGAGGACGTTCACAATGCCCTTCTTTCGAAAAACCACTCCTTTCCAGCTCATCTCTACATTAAAATTATTATGTGTAATGCGCGCCTTCTGCTGCTCTCCTCTATTTGAATTGAATTATTTATTCACTGCGAAATTTATGATAGTGCTTTTAGAATTAAGATCGAAATGTATTAAAATGATTCATAATTTTTGATTCAAATCGAATAAAAGATTTTACTACATTATTATACATTTTTTTTATTATGACAGTTAAATTGAGAGCTCAACATTTGGTCACAGAAATTGAATAGATAATTTTAATAATGTTTTAAAGGTTAATAATATTAATAATTCTTAACTTTAAAAAAGTAATCTAAAAACATTAAAAAAATATATTACATATTTCATTTTCAAGAATTCAATTATTTCATTATCTAAGTCATAAATCCATAACACGACACTAAATTCGATCTTTATGAATGAATAACTACTACCCAAGGCAAAACAAAAACGATCAACAAATAAATATCAAGGAATTATAACTAAGCTACCAATTGTATGCTCTAGTAAATGCTGTCGTTAATGTCTGCATTCCTTTTCGGAAGTCAAATCATCAAAGCGAATGAAAGGTCTGTTGCATTGTTGATACGTCCGCCATTACTCAATCAATGTCCTAGCAAGCATGGTAATTTTTGTGTTTTAGTCCAAAGACTTGAATGGTTCAGCCGCATGTGGCTCTTGCACGTTTTTCTGCTTGTTGATTGAATGACACTTCAGTGGTGGAGATGAATTTATAACATTTAAGAGGAAGTAAAATATTACTTGTGCTCGTAAAATATATTACATGTGACATGAAGAATAGAGAAATGACAAGTGGCATACTTATAATTTTTTGCAACTTAGAAGCCTTTAAAAACAAAGCAAAAAAATCGTTGCTCGACATAATACAAAATTACAAATTACGATCATTTGAGCAATCTTACAATAAAGTTCTCTCCAGCATTGAAGATCACCACAGAAAATGGTTTGGTTTGTAAGCACAAAGAGTATTTCTTTTAGATAATTATTTGTCTCCATGATAATACAACTATAGGTTTCACCTTGGCCAAAAATGGGCGATGTGGTGTTAATTCGCTTTTCGACTAAGTGTCGCACGTTCATTCCACTATTTTCCATATAATCCATAAAACTTCTCAATCAAAGCCATAGAAAGAGCTCGTTATCTAGGTTTTCCCCATTTTCTTCCTTTTGGTATTATTTCGAAATATCAAATACTAGCCTATAACATAGCCGTAGACTCAAGACCTATCTAAAGATTCAACCTACGCATCTGTACGTTTTCATTGAGCCAAGAAAAATGTACAATAGATGGACCTTGCGAATTACGATTTTTCACATTTTTTTCGAAAAGTATAAAACTAGGCTTAGTTGACGAAAGTATAAGTGGTGGTGCGCATAAACGGTTGTAGCTTTATGTGACCAAAATTTTGGGGAGCATAGCATCGAAACATCTTCCGCTAAAATTCGTAGGACTATAATCCAATGAGAGAAGACATCAATCGGTTGGAAACACGAAGGGTAAGAAGCATAGCGGCTTTTTGAAAAAGTGTGGGTGAAATAAATTTTAAGTCCAAAAAATCATTAGGGAAAATTTATAATAATAGCTTTTGCAAAAATCAGATGCGAAAATATACTATCTGTGTAATATATACACACACAGCTTTATAAACAAAGCTTCCAACTGCTCCTAAACATTCATTCGAACGCCGTATGGATTTTGTGGCATAGGATCACATAGGCGGAATGCTTTGAACTTTATTGCGCGTATAGCAGAAGGTTTGACTGTATACAACTCGCTTATCCTATATATATATATTCCATTTATAACATTTGTTTAGAAATACACAACACTGCGACACTGATCGAATTAAGCGACATTACAATAACAAGAATAAAATTATTGATTCTGTTTTTGGTAATTTTGATAAACAGTAACTTTGTTTTTTATCTTTGCCGCTTCTTTGCCATTCAATGACACAACCAAGTAGTAAATTGAACAATTCAAATGCATTTCATTCAGAAAAGGAACTATTTGTATTTGTGAAGTCGCTTTATTTGTATAAACATGTTGTTCTTAAAGTACAATTTATTATATGTTTCGTCAATTAAAATATTAACAATAAAATATTAGTAACTTTTTGTATTTTGCTAAGTTATACCTAGTTGCTAAAATCTATGCAGTTTTTATTTTGTTTTGTTATAGTGGAATCTTATAAGTTGCACAATCTGAAAAAAGTCATTGACAACACAATGTATCACTTCTTTTTTATAAGGTGGAGAAAAAGAGAAATAGTAGTTTTACCGTCAAAGAGTATAAGAAAACCAAATATATAAGAAAACACACAGTAGTAATAGAGATATATTTTCGTTGCAAACTTTAAAATACGTATAGATGTAAACACATGCTAGCAGAGCAAATAGCTGTTTTGAGGACATTACGGATCTTGTCCTTAATAAATTAGTCTCAAAAATTTCTAACGTAATTTGCGATAATAGTTCTAACAGTTTTCAGTGCTTTCGGTGCTCATCGAAACAGAATTTTAAGCAATGATTTTGTAACGAAGCATGTTACTGTGAAGATAAAAGTCTCTGTAAATTACGAATTAAATTAATTGATCGTTTGAGATTTGAAAAACCTAGCTAAGATCAAGCTATATTATTGCATACAAACACATTTACTGTGAAAAGAATATCGGTGTCTGTGCATATATTGCTTTAACTCTGTTTATTGCATATAGCATACGCAATAGGCATGATTAATAAATAACATTATCCGCGTCAATAGAAATTAAATATGTAAACGAATATTTTCGTTAGTAGATAAAATGCATTGTCAATTATAAAGTAAACAAACAAGATTTTTATTTTAATTTGACGTGCGTTACTTAGCATAGAGTGGGAATAACGTATAATATATGTGCGCATAGGAACGCACATACATGGAACACTGCGGGTGTTAATTGTATGTTTTACATGATTGTATGTATGTTTTGCTTGCTGTTTTACACACGGATGTGTGATACTGCTGTGGGTACACTGAATAAAAATGAGAACCGTGTCAGATCGTAAATCAATGTGTACAGGATTTTATATGACACGAACAGCGGAATAAAAATTGAACAAGGCTCTGGTCTATAAATAGCGATAATTTTGGCATAATAACTTAGTTCCTGATTCCGAGAGCTCAAAGCAGCAGCCAACAACACTGTTCATCAGGAGCAAGCTCTAGTGCCAACCAGCTACAGCCACAACCGACGGTAGAACTAGCACTACCAGTGGTAACAGCAACAGTCGCCGGTTAAAGCGTTTGGTAAGAAAGATATATTTAGCTTTTTGCTGCTATATAGTTGCATGTGCATTCAATAGCTTTGTCCGTCCCTTTACCACACCGCCAACCTATTTCCTGTACTCTAGCGCATGAATTACTAACTTCCGTTCACGCATTTTCTCTTAGGTGCTCAGGTGACAGTGGCACCTACGTTCACAATGGTGTTATTGTAACTGAGTGATTTCCTTACTATACAATTCGCTAGAGAACATCTAACGCTAACTTACGTACACAGGTCAGTTTTAGATACTCAGGTGACTTTAGCACTTATGTTCACGAGGTTGTTATTGTGACTGACAGTAGTCTCCCCTTCTGTTCCATTCACTGGTGTACATCTAATTTACGTACACGGGGTTACGTTTGGGTGCTCAGGTGAATATAGCACCTAAGTTCTCAAGGGGATTCCTGCCTGGTTCGTTATACATATCGTGAATTGAGATTTAGCCCCGCCCTCCCGTGGTTTCATTACCTGTTCATTTACACGTTTTCCGCATTGCTATGGTTTTCTTATTTTATTATCACATATTTAATTTAATCTACAGGCACCGGTTTTGATTATTATTATTGCATTTGCACTGTTTTATTTAAACCTTGGCTTTGTTGTTTTGTTTATTTAGCCGCCATTATTACGTCACTGATTTTATTTGATATTCAGACATTGACATTGAGTTGTGTATTAATATTTTCTTTTTGTGTTTATATTGCCTACGAAGAACAATAAACGGTTTTGTTAAATTATAAATGCTGTTCACTCATTAGCATTAAGTTTATTACAGTTGCCCAGAAGAACGAGGACCACTGGTGCCCAGAAGAACGAGGACACACAATACTAGTAACCGTCTGTGTCCTCGCTAAGCTACTGAGGACCGGAGGAACAAGAAGATCGAGTTTCAGCGTGCAGTCTCATATTAAGCTAACCTGGCGTCCGAGCGTATATTTCTGAGGACTGTTTTAATTCTGCAATTAATTAAGCTATTTGTTTGCGCCATCGCTAGAACTCCCTATTAGCAGCACCACATCTTAAATCTTCAAACATCTTCCCTGTTACCGAGACTTTTGGTCTGCTAAATTAGAGCTTAGAGATTCTTACATCTTTAGTTTAATGTCTAGGATGAAATTTGATTTGTTGCTTGGGGATTTACATCTCAAGATAACATTTTGCAACCTAAACGTGGAGATACTGATTATGATAAACAGTACAATATGTTATTGGATATATTGTCTGAAACTTTTTGCGTATTATAAACCATCAAAATGAATTTAGGTGGACGAATCAATGATTAGTTTCAAGGGCCGTTGTTCCTTTGGCAATATATGCCAAACAAACCAATATAACGGGGATATAAAGTATCAGTTCGTGCATCACGAAGTGATCACGGACCATACTAGGACGCTTTCAAATAAACACCATCATGTTTTTATGAATAATTACTTTACATCTTTGCCAATTTTGCGGCAAAGAATCATGAAAATATTTAGCTATGTGGCACAATTAAAAATGATAGATACCGCACAAAAGGGAATTTGATTACCAGATCACTGATGATGGAATTTCATATCTTAAGTAAGTCAATAAACGCGTGGGGACGATCGCCAGTAATTACCATAGGACTGATGTCTCAGAAACAGTTGAGCGAAAAAAGAAAGACGAAGATAAAGGACTGACTGAGTGTCCCTTGATCATCGTCCCTTGATTTGTAAATAAAGCAGACATGCTTAAGTATATTTACGAACTGAACAGGAAAACTGAACTGAAGATCATAAACAGATCAGAAACGTTGGTAAAGAATTTTGTGACATTTCGTAGATGTAGCAATTGTAAATTCCTTTATAATCTTCACAGAAATATTTGTAGAAAATAACTTTAGGTCTTAAAATATTTCATCTTCTGTTGTAATTGGGCTTGTAGGATCGATATTTTTATATGCCTTATGAACAGCATTTACTCCATATTTAATATCTTTTTGGCTGAACCCAATTGAAGAAAATTTAAATAGCTGCCTTAATGGGGTTAATAACAGGAATATGATCAATGATAGAACTATTTCATATTTGTATCATATATCCATTTTAACCAATTGGGTATGACCTGTTCCATTAGGGAACAACAGTTAACCTGACTGAAAGTTGTTATACCACGGTTAGGTTTGGATTCCGAAGAACGTCCGGATAATTTCTTCTATGGATCAGGCGTCTGCTCGAGTTTAGATGGGCACCAGAAATCGTACCTAAATCTCGGAAAAAATAGGGTAGGCTGTGCATACAAAAAATAGGCACAGATAACCATAAGACCACCACTTTATTAACACTTAGATAATAACAATATAATTTGAAAGCTTTAATTGCACAATATGTTTAAAAATCATGGGTAACAACAGATGAATTAAAAAGCTAAGATATGTGAATTGACTGGCAATAGAGGTACGCAACACTAGTTATACTGATAATTATGCAAAACGAGTTATAATGAAATGTTTAATTGCAAATAAGTGTAAATTTAAAAAATAATGAAGCAAATATTGAAGGAAAACTTAGCGGCCTCCCGCCTGAATGGTAACAAAATTAACGGTATATAACCGTTGCTGTATAGTCGTACAATTTAAATCAAATAATGCCCGATAGGGGTATAATGCAATTAGTAATACATAAATAGCCCACTAGTATGCACACTCTATACATGATACTCAACCTAATATGTACACAATACTTGATGTACTAATTCCCAATAGGGTCGTACAATAATTTCACCAAATAACCAAATAATTTTAATCAATTTCAATATCAACTTTCATAAATTCAAAAACATTTAACACATTAAACTGAGTAGTGGTGACAATAACATAAAACATAACACCGTGAAAGCTTCCATGGGCTTTACAAAAAGACTCACTTTCGGTAGGTACTATGACCTAATTGATATGATCCAGCTGGCTGGACTAGAAGCTGGGAAGGCTCCAAAGGCTCCAACACCCGGCACATTGTTTTTCCACTGTGGTACATCCCTGCCTTGCTTATTAATACACATCTCGATAACACATCTCAAAGTAACCCTAGAAGTCAAAGTAGCCCTATTTTAGGGTACCTATTATTATACAAACTATTATTTAAAATAAATATCGTTTCTTTCTACAAAGTAGCTGTACCTAGTTTTCAAAATAATCGTAACGTAAGCGGGAGCGAACTGATATGGCCACCATGGGAGCGTAGCAAAACTTACCGCCGGAGCGAACTAGTATACACCTAAAAATAAATCTGTTTGGGATATTCTAAACTTTCTACAGGTTAAATAAATCACAGAAAGCAAAAACATTCCCTTTCAGTTATTAATAATAATTCAACTGGAACTGAACAGATAAAACTAAAAATATAAATATAAAAAAGGAATAATAAAACAAAATATTTTGTTCATATTTACTATTCTTTAAACATTATGATTCAAATGCAATACTCGAGACTATTGTGGAGCCCTTCAGTCAGTCAGAGTGCCACAAATATGCTCCGCCACTATTAAGGATGTAGTGGAGCCCTCTGTATATTAAAATATGTTTTTTAAATGTGACGTTTAACTGATCATCTATTAAAATTTATGTTGACAGATAACAAAGTTTGTTATTTCTTCCAAATTGATATTGCCGCTAGCATTGAAACTTTAAGAACACCTGTACAATTGATACACTAAAAAATTCAAGTCGAGTAAAAAACAGAAATAGTTTTAAGCCTTTGATAATCTTATGTAGTCGCTAAGTCTGTAAGTATTGTCTGCTATGGCACACCTATTGAACGCGCAAGTGGACACGGACAAAAACATGTGCTTTAGTACTATGGTCACGTATCCATGATACAGAGTCCATTGTATGTAAAGCAAATCTTTATTTCTTTACAAGAAGTTTTGTGTGCGCATTGCCAGACACCCCATTGCCCGTTTTATATTTCTCGCCGCTACAGTATAAATGGTAAAGTATTTATGTTATGGTAGAATATTTACAAGATCTTATGGTTCTGCGATTTGGTTTATATCTTTTACTGCCACCCAGCTAGAGGAAAGGAAATTATATATCTCTGACACGTAAGATAAACAATTTAACACTCAATACAAAGAATATTAGTCGCTCAGATCGTAACTCCAAATAAAGTTCATATTCCTTTTTATCAATGGAGAAATATTCCTTCTTTGGAACTTGAAAATTACTTCACCACACACATAACACAAATTATTTGGATGTTTTTCACATTTCGCGGAATTTTAAGGAATCTGTTCATACAAAAAAAAACACTTGAATGCAAAGTAAAGACGAGTGGTTCACTATATAAACATCTTTCTAACTCGACACACTAAACGGAAGTGACTTACGTAAACGACGCGCCAAGATTATCGAGTTCAAGTTCGCTAGAAGAAATTCGCTTCATTTCATAAATCCGCAATAATACAGCCAAATAGGGATTCAACCTCGAAATGAAAGATAATAAGCTATAAACTTGTATAAATCTTTGTTTCCACATTTTATATATGTCTCATCGAATCCCGTGTATGGGAGTCAAGATATTCAAGGTCAAAGGTCAGAAAAACAGGTTTTTCCAAATATCTTGTTTTTTGCTCTAAATAATATTTGAAGGTATTCAAGAAGTTGTAGAGCATAAAATTCTCTACAAGTTTGATCTCAGGCAATATTTTATATAATTATCCGTTCTTGAGAGGGAGAGAGAGAATGGGGAGCGCTTAGCCGTATGTATGATAAAGCTAGGTCAACTGTGGAATCCAGTACATAGTATAGTTTATAAAATTTATTATTAACTAAAAATATGATAATTATGAAGAAACCTTAGTTATTTACTAATTAATAAATGACATTTATAGATATTATTCATAATATTTAGCTAATTTATTTTAGTAAATTAGATATTAAAATGAGATAATTTCAATACATTTTAATTATATCCTTATTTACAATCAATTTATCGTAAATCTATTACAATTAAAGTTTAAATGTTAGGGGCATTTTTTCTTGTTATTCATTATTAATAGTAAACATGCAGCTTAATATTCCTCTTGTTTGTCATCGTCCTCCTATTCTGGTCGCTCAACGTGAATTTCTAATTCACTACCATCGTCCTCGTTGTTTCTTATATACGGCTCTAAAACTTCAAAGGCTTCAGGTACATATTCACTTTCTTCATCAAGATCATTTGGATATGATGAAGCGTTGAGGCAAGCTTTTCCATTTCACTGACCACAAACTGATGGGTATTGCAACTCTAGTTTTCTACGTCCGCAACTTGAACCACAGCCTTTCCTGCAATTGCAAAATATCGTATTAATCAGTTCTTCTGGTGCTGGTGGTAATATGTTGTTGTTGGTTCGGGGTTTCATTTTGCAATACTCATCCCCATTCCTGGAGTTCTAAATCATTCCCTAACCAAGTTTGGATCTGTTAGTAGACACGACTGATCTGCTGTCAGCCTGATGCACTTGTAGGTGGAAGAGATTGTTGAAATTCTTGAACTTGTTGTTGTTTCTCAAACATTGAATTGGATGGATTGTTTCATGAATAGGATTGTTTCTCGAACATTTTAATAATTGTTTCTCGAACATTTTCCTTTTTTTAAAGCGCAGATATTATGTCAGATCCACTGAAGGCGTGCAAAAATAAAATATGTCTTTTAGAACGAGGGTATTTGTCGAAACTTTTAGACGAATATATTTGTGTCTTCACATTGGCCTTGGCATTTTTTCTAAGAATAAGAACATCAGCATCATTGCTGGCTTGTTTTGTAGCGATGTTAACAGTTTTTAATCTATCAATAAGCATTTCAATAAAGCTTTTATTACATCGGTTCCATAAAAAACATTCTTGGCTGATTGGCGCAATCATTATTTCATCAAAACAAACTTCGTAACATATTGAAAGAGCAACAGTTGTTCCACTGCTTTAATGTATTTACAACAGACTGTGTAACCGTCGAATACAACAACAATACTAGTGCCATAATGCATTTCTAAATATGATGTATTTATTCTAAACAATGTAGAAGGTATCATCTTTGCTCCATACGATGCGATTCAAAAGAAATCCACCATCAATAATGTATGTTACATTATCTTCATCCAGTTCGATATCAACAGGTGTCATATTGTTATATAATTTTTCTTATGTGGTTCATCTCATGCCAGTATCATCAAATAAAGATGTCGAATACGGATTTAGTTCATATTGTAGATATTATTTCGGATTACTTTGAAACGTTTTGTTCATAATTATTCTCTGGAAGACTAGCAACGGATCAACAGAAACTTTACAATTGTTAATCTTGATGGATTTGTTAACTGCTAAAATTGGTAGAACTTTATTGACACGTTTTAATTTTACTTCATGAAAGTTTAAACTATTTATTTTGTTCATCGATTCTAGGCAAATATTATGGGCTCTGTGATAATTAATTTGGCCATTTTTCAGAAGTTCAGGAGCTATGGATACCAATTGTTTCGTATTTGGAAAAGAACTATAAAGAGTAAACCAATGAACAAGTTGTCCCAAATCAGTATGATCTCTCTTTACTCGTGAATCTCTAGCGTTAACGTCTTCCGCAGAGTCTAAAGATACATCACAAAACTTCTCAATTTCTTCATAGTATTCGTGGCATACATGGCATATACTCATTTACATAAAATACTTTCTTATATCCTTCGAGCTTACTCCTCCTTCTGTCTTCACTGATTTCATAAGACTTTACTCGATGAGCATGTCGGTTCACATTTCAGAATTAAATTTTTATGTTCAATTTACTGTGAAGAATCCGTTTTTGAAATTCTCAAAAGTTTGTTGATCCATTGTATCTTCTAATTTATTCATATCTTGAAGATATAAATATGCCGATTTGACAGAAAGCGACCACTTGCGTGAAAATAGGAAAGTATTTTGTGCATTGCATCAAGATGTTCTTTAAGGACATCATCAAGAAGTCCTAGCCTTTCATCGCGAATAAAGTCTAGTGCTATTGATATCATTTCAAAATACTGTACCCATAACTGTACTGTGGTAGCTTGATCTTTCAACTAATTCAGTTTATTCAAAATTGATCAATTAATTAGTTCGAATTATCTGCACATCCTTCTACATTTTCGTACGAAACCTCGCGACTTGTTATCAGTACAATTAACTCATTCAAAGCACAACTTTCAATCTTCATATCCTTAAAACTCATCATCGATAATGCAAGTGGTGACCTCTGGTACTTCTTGAATAAGCGTGACCATCCAACATTTTGTCGACAGAATTTGAAGCATATATTTTATCGAGAGCTTCCTTAATTCCGCTTCCGACCATTATATATCCTATGCATCCGAGGAAGGACATAAGCATATGAAAACCTATTTCATTTTAATATCTTATTATTAAAATAAATTTACTAAATAACTAAGTATAATAGTTGTTTAAGCAGGTAATCATCGAAAATTGCGAATCATGTATGAGAGACCACAAAGGTAGAAAAAATTCC
>WYDF02293052.1:0-16127 GCA_009867245.2 Adranes taylori | reverse complement strand
TTGATTAGTTTTCGCCGCTCGGTTTTTGTGTTAATAGATATTTTTGCCCTAACCATTCTGTGATCGCTCCCGGCTGCTAATCTGTTCAACATCGTTACATCATGGATAATCTCCTTATTATTCGATTTATGAAATCTATTTCATTTCTTGTCACACCGTATGGGCTTGCCCTGAGTACATTTGATAAAATTTGCTGTGATGTATAACTTATGTTTCTTAAGAGCATACTTCAAATTAAAAAATGATTAATCTTTTTATAGTTTTAGGTTTAAATATATATTTTTTATATTTTCGAAATACAAATTCTTTACTTTTATTTATAGGATTCCATAAAATCTTTGAGATACTATATTTTTGAAATATATAACTATTTTGTTTTTAATTTCACAATTGTTTTACCAATTTTTTTATGTGAATTAGAACTACTACTTAAAAGTGAATGAAATGTATAAAATTGTTAGAAAATAATGCTAATAAATACTTAAGGAATATGCTAGAAAATAGGATGCTTACCATTATAAAGTAAAGTAGTGCTATGCGGGCTAGTTGGAGGCGGACTAGGTGCCGTAGCACCTGCCGCAGGACTTGATGGCGCCCAACATGCTCCTTCCGTTGGCGTCGCAACAACACCCACAATACCACTTCCCATAACTCCATTAATCCCGCCGTCGTCACCCACAACATCGATTTCCTCATCAGTTTCCTCGGAAATTCCATGAAACTGAGCATTTGTATGCTGAATGACATCTCCAACGCGCTCAGATGAATCCTGACTTTGATCACCAGTCAAGGTCGTAATGGGTGGCCGTTCCGGCCATGGATATGCTTTCCATTTCTTCGCCATCAAACAACGAGGCATTTTGGAGTAAATTAATCTGCGAACGTATGCACTTTACGTTCTTGAAGTTTGATTCGAAATTTCTTGACATATAATAATTTTTTAGTTTCTAAGTTTGTACTCTTGTCAATTTTGAAATTGTTTAATAATTATTATAAGAAGAAATATTTATAAAAATGTTTAGTGTAAATAGAAGTATTCAAAATGTTTTAATTGAAATTTTGATTAATATTCCTTCAATATTGCTATTTTTATATAATTATTGCTTAAAATTCAATGAATTAAAATGATAAACAAGTTTCCAAAATTAACTAAAGGTAGAAAGTTTTTGTCTCTTTAATATAATTACATTTTATAAATTCAGAAAGTCTGAAGATAATAATTCTTGAAAAGAAATTGTAAAGAAACTGTTCTCGCAGTCTTAGACGGAAGATTCATCTAAATCCTGTTTATAAAGTTGCCAGCTTCTGTTGATCTCACTCCGCACTTGTTTTTCAGAAGGAAGCACTACTCTCACACTCGCACTTACGCTCCAAAGATTTTGACGATTAGTATAGTATAAATAGACAAGTTTATATGTATATAACTTTGATTATAATATTTTTGACTATAGATATAGATATAGTATAATATGGAATTAGTATTAAATTCTTATATTAATTAGTTATGGAAATGATTAGGATTTAAAATTAGTGTAAAAACACAGATTGCACACGAAGAAAAAAGTTAAGCAAAGACAGTATAGGTACGTGCACCAAAAAGAAATTGGAGCGACACGTACATGAAAAGCGCGTGCGACGGGGGTGTCGTAGACACGCGCCCCCACCCCGTGCAGTGTCACGCCGGCGACCGAATTAGATGTGTGGTTCGACAACGCGCCCGAAGCGTTTATATAGTGCCTCTCCTTGGACACGTAAGCATACAGCTGATACAGTCGGCCGATGGTGGGGTATACATCCCTTTATTCTATTTCATCCCCCACTTAGAATCGCGCCTAACGTGCAAAGACTGTTGCGTATTAGCGAAGGGAAACGTGGCTGGTGTGGGATTTACGTACGCGAAGGGTCGTTAACGATGTCATTGATTTATAAATCTTGATAGATTGATATGGTCGAAGGGAAGCAACAGCTGTATGTAATGGCTTTTAAAAGGCTTCTCTCGTGCTTCTAATATGCAATTAACTATTTTTATCAAATAATTACAATTTATTTTAAGTAAATTAAATCAATATATCTCATATTAATGAATCACTAAGAAGATATTAATAAGTACATAATAAAGCATTCCTACGCACAAAAGGAATATTATTTTATGTTTATATATACAAGGACCATAACACAATTAATAATTTAGAATATAGCAAAAGCAGTAAATGTAAAATAGTTTCGCTAATACTTAATGGCATAGCTTGTGTACTTCCATTAAGCCTGATTGTATAAGAATAATAAAGTATTTCGAATAGCAGAAAAAACGGAAATTTGTACAACGCAGGCGAGTGGAAACCCATACTAGAGCTATGACAAAAAAAAAGGAGAGCAGAACAGAAGAGTAGAAGACTTTTGTATTATGTAAATTCATGATCTATTGAATAGATTTTGAAACATGTTAAACTTTCAAAGAGTTGAAGATCAAAGCAAATTGTATACCCACTGAATCAAGGTTAGAGGACAATTGCTCAGCGGTTCTGGAATCCCTGAGTCACGTCAATTGGAAACTGCCTACAATTATTGTTCAAAAGAGTCTAGCTCCAAAATAGATAAAAATCAAAGCCATACTAATAAAAAAAGTCAAATGATGGGCATTTTACTTAGAAATAGCACAAGTTATTCAAAATTATAGTTGGGAGAATTTTTTAGATAAAATTATAAATGCTACAGAACCACGGACGACGACTACGACATCCACGGTTATCCATCCATGGACGTCCATCCATATAATGTTGACGACCATACTATAAACAAAAGGGGCAGATGAAAAATTAGGCATTCAGGAAAATTAGTATGACTATAAAACTCTGAAGATCCGATTCAAATTTAACAGCATACCAACTAAAACAGGGGTAGAAAAATTGTCAATCAATATCCAGTAATTCAGGTTACAGGCGGAGATGCCTCATTGATTGTGTACTATAAAATTATATTTCAGCAATATTAAGCGCAGAAAGGAATACATATTGCAGCTCCGACGACGGAGGAAATCTTCCTTAAGAAGATAATTACCTCCAGAAATATATGTCGACAAAAGTCTAATACTTTGTATATAAGAGGTGAACTGTCTGGAAGTCATTTTCGATAGAGTCCGCATATAAAGGTAGGTCTTGGAATTAGCCCTTTTAATAAGCATGCAGCTTAAAATGGTTCATGTCCAGAGTAGGCGGACCGGTAGCTAGCAAGAGAAGGCTCTTGTAAAGAGTTTAGCCTTGTTGTCTGTGTGGTGTGGTAAATGGATATCGTACCAAATCCATGGTACTATATCCACAGGTTATTGGGTTTTCTCCACCAATTGACTTGGATCTTCACGACCTTTACAAAAGAATAGGCAACGGTAATTCCACAAAGTAGTTGACTCATTAAAGTAGTGGATAAATGGCAGAAAAATAGTCAATTAATAACTCAGCACTAATTTTAGTAACGCAGCTTGCAGGCAGGGATTCTTCACTGATTGTGTACTATCAAATTATAACTCATCAATTTCAAGGGCTGATGGAAATTTGTCGAATAATTTGTCGATTGCTGAATAGTTGCTTAAACTTCTGATAGTAGCTTCAAGCTATTTCCATGGGGCATTTGATTTCTTGTTTGGAGTTCCAGTCCAGTATTTAACCATGCACCGAGATATTTGAGACTGGAAACTCTTTTAATCTCTACACCTTCAACTTGTTTTGCTGAATAACCGTAGGTGATATTTTTTCTGCTCACAATCATCAATTTTGTTTTCGAACTGTTGACTTTGAGATTGCTTTGTTAGCTGACCTCGACTATTCTGTTTACCAGGTCTTGTAGGTCTTATATCTGTAATAATGGTCGTATCATCAGCGTATCTTATGTTGTTGATGTATACTCCCTTTACTTTGATTCCTTTTTCTACTGAGTCTAAAGCTTCTGAGAAAGTAGGTTCAGCACATAAATTGAACAACAGTGGGGATAAAATACATCCTTGGCGTACTCCATTCATAATTTTCGTTGTTTTAGTTGTCCCGTCCTTGTTTCTTATGTGGGCCGACTGATTCCAATACAAGTTTTTTATGCAAACAAGGTCCCTTTTCCATTGTTTCTGTAAAGGTCCATTGAATTCAAGACTGCCAATAGTTTGTCGTATTTCACTTTATTAAAAGTTTTGCATCTTTTTGGTAATCTCAGCGGTTTTGTATAAGCACTTTTAGACCGAAGAGAGCTTCTGTTGGTCATAAGTTTTGGCGTGGGTCATAAGGCGTTGGTCATAAGACTTATCATCACACAGTCTATTATCAGTGCATCATTTTGCATTTGATTTCATTGGTAACCTAATAAATGTGAACTTGATCCCTTCTTCGGGGTAACCTCCAGTTCTATAGACTCAACTGAATATAGTTTCAAGAATCTTTAAATTGTTTTCATCGATAAACTTCAGAATTTTGCTTGGCAAATTATCTCGACCTGGAGCTTTATTATTTTTTGCGATAATTATAAATCTTCAAATTACTTGTTTAGTAATTGAGAGCAGAGCATATCTTTATCTGGTATATTTGCTTGTGAAGGATTCTCACTTCTTTCCTTGTCACCATATCTTTATTCACTATATTTATTTAGTTATCACTATAATCTTGTTTTGGTGGTCAATAAGACAATAGGGGATCGATTTTTTGAAAGTTCCTAAAATTTCTTTAACTTTTCTACGAAGAATAAAGTCATCATGAAGATGTTGTAGAGATTCTAGTTTGTTATACTCTTTATTTAGGTAATCTTTTTGTTTGTTCTCTGCATTTTGACCAAATTTCGTTAGCATCATGATTTTTTGTATTCATCTGTTTTTACTTTGGTGATTGTTTTTTTTTTAATTTATATTCTGAAATCTCAATGAATATTCTGGGAGAGACAAAACAAAATTTGTTACCATTGATCAATTAACCAGAAACCTCTAGTCATGAAAATGGTTTATCTGCAGACTTAGACCACAATCCTGTCAAATATTTACTCACTATAAAATTAAAACTCTTTCGCTTAACGATAAGTGATATACTTTCCGTGATATATTAACTGGTCATAAGACAAGACTACGTTTCGGAACAATTCAGAGCAATTTACCTAGCCTATATTTTCTTTTATTCAAAACTACACGAAACAATCAACTTCAAAGCTTCTTGAAATAAAGCCATACCCTTAAAATAACACAAAGACAAACTAGAATGTCAGAAACCAAAGCTTATGAATTTAGTAGAGCATCTCTTAGTAAATTTTTTACCCTCCGTACCCTCCTCAACGCATACGTTTTATATATAGATCAGTCTAAATCTCCATGTTTAATACCAATAAATGGAAACTTCCTCTTAAAATGCAAGCTACATCCATCAGCTTTTATCCTCATATTCATATTGTTTATAAATTTGAACAGTTGTTGTAAAGTTAATTTGTTTCTCTGATGAAGCAGACAGTATAGTAAATCATTTAGAAGACACATGGATGGCATGGTCAATTAGAAATAATAGATGTAAGCTTCCGCGGTTCAGTCTAGAAATGTGGAATGGTTACAAAATTATTTTTAACAATAGTTTGCCTAATTATTTTAAGGAAGGTTGTAAAAACATCAAAATATTTTAAAAATCTATCATGTGTTTCATGAAAAAAGTGTTTCAGCAAGACTTTGTAAAGATAGCACAATTCTCTTGAAACCTTACTATATCTTATACTGATTGTACAAGATGTACTGAACGGTGCGGATTAAACTTTTTTAAATGGTAATGCGTTGGTTTAACACTTTGACATACAATTGGTTCAACTTTTGCCTATAACAATTTTTCCAATACGTATTTTACATATAGAAAAATGTACTATACAGAAGATACCTTATTTTAATAGAATAAAGATTTATAAATATATTGCAAACATAATGTAAAATATGTTGATAAATTGTTGCACACGTCTATCTACTTTTACAATGTCAATGTGAATATATTTCCCCCTATCGCAGAATCAAGCGTGCTTTGCACCGTCAGCTCTACAACTTTCGGCATACAGTCACACGCAGATATCGTTCATATACATTCGTTTAATTCGAGAACAACATATACATCTATACAAGAAGCGCTACAGTTGGCAGGACTCACAAAACTTGGTATAACGTGTTCGTACGCTACCACCATGTGCCACGCGCTCTCGCACATGCAACCACCGATTGTGCAGAGAGAAGGGATTACATACACCGATCTAAGAAGGGTGGCACTGATCGTGCCGTTTGGTATCTCTCTTTCACTATCGTTAAATTCCATCAGTGAAACTGTTCTGTCGTTTCATATATCAGACTTTAGTTTAGATCCACACTTCATGTTTATCATTTTATTGAGACTTCCTTACTAGATCATATATTTAATTTGACGCCTGGCTTTACTTTTTAAAACCATCTTTAAAGGAAAATTTGAAAGAATTATTGGAAGTGCAAGTATTAGTAATATTCTCAATACCAGAATAAAATTTATAAAGAAAATATTTTAAATAAATTCATGATTAATCAGAGTGCGCAGGGCACACTTTGCGCGTCTATTAATATCAGCGGTTTAACTACAGTAGATAATTGTGTGTAGACTAGTCTCTTCATAAAAAAATGTCGCGGTTGTTTTTGTGCACGACATGCGAATTAGGATAGTTTTCCCAAGTTCCTGTTGCTTGAAAAAACTCCTATCTCTTTTCGGGATCACTAAATATTACAAAGCTATATTTTCCAAATTTTGGTAGAGCAACAGGTAATTTATTTATCAAAGTTTTAGAATGTGGGCATAGCAATAAAGATTTGAATCTTATTGAATATTAATTTCGAATATTATCAACTCTTGTCTGTTTGAGACTGTAAACGGACTGTTTGAGACTGTAAATGTTTGCTGGTCAGAAAAGCAGACTCACTTTACATTCTATTTATAATTGTTGTGTGGACTTTTCCGCATGAACGAGAAGTGAAGTGGTTAAGGGTTTCCAATGGAAAAATAGCCGTCTTCATTGTATTCAATATCTAGTTAGATTTATCAATGTTGCCTTGATTCACTTTCTTCTCATCTAGGTGTTGTAATACCTGTAAATCAACAACTGATACAAATCGTCATTTACCCATTTCATCTATACGTAATATTAGTTGCATTCAGAAACTAATAATTCATAAGACAAATGTTCAATTTTCTCAGCACCCGGTTTGTCGTCTAGTGGTGGAGGTCGTGACTTTCCAAACATTGCGATCGGCTGCTAGTAAAGAAGATGCTGGTGGCCCTTTATAATAATAGATAAAATGACGCCATACATCTTCAACAAGACATTTCTTGTGTGATTATTGATTTTGTATACTTATCAAATTAAAATTTGTATATGCTTGCTGGTCATAGAATCATAATCACTTTACATTCTATAAAGAAATTTAATTAATCAGTTAACACTTTATAGAAAATGAATCTTAGTTACTTAAATAATGATTAATAAATTATTCGTAATAAAATACTGAATTTATTCAGTTTTAATAGTCAAGATAAAATATAATAATAAAATAATCTTTCCTACTTACGTCGTTACAGGATTATTCATAATTCACACTTATAATTGTCTACTTGCTATACGATTTTAATATATGAACGTGAATGTAATGCTGGTGAACTTGAACATGTACTAAGTACTTGTAAGGAGAAAATCTGTGTGAATAATGAGTGACCTCAAAAAATAAAGTGAAAATTGAAGGATTTAGATTTTAGTTGTTAAAAGGGAACTGGAACTGTTAAAAATGGCCAAAGCTCGATCTGAATATATCATCCACGAAAACCCAAATTGACACTCGGTGACGAAGCTCACTGGGATCCGCTGTACGTCGTCTTCCACTGGCTAGTTTAATGTCTATTTCTCTCTTGCTTTAAAAGTCTGTAACTATCTACGCTGTAAGTTAGGTTTTCGATTCCAGGTCCGAGGCAACCCGAAGAATTGAATAGCCTAATGACTGAGCATTTCCCAACTTTGGCGTTGACTGGTGATGCAAGAGTTGTATTGCTTGAAGCGTCTTCCGACGAACGTTCTATAGAATTGAATGATTAAATCCTAAGAAATTAAATCCTACGTTCTATAGAATTGGATGATTAAATCCTAAGAAACTTATGAGTAACGCCCAAGAACGTTTGTCTTCTTATTACATGGAGCGCTTTCTCTAGATATCTATACAGTAAAATTTAATGTACTGGATTTATTTATTCTAACATAGTTTTGCTTTAATATTTAATTAATTCGATATTGGATATTGAAGTCTTTACTATTTTAATTGCGTAGCCATTTCTACTGTTACAAAATTTCTTTCAAACTTTGTTCTGTAGAACCATGTTTGCACTTATAACATTGTTAAGAAACGTTTATTGGCATAACAGAAGCAAAAGAAGTTACAGTATTCTGTAACTCATATTACACTAAAAGAAGACACAACAAACGAACACAATTTCAACCTTTTAATGCTATTCCCTTTTCCTTCTCTTCTCAACAATTCTTTCCATTGTTCCTCATTATCTTTTATTTCCCCCTCCGAAAAGCACTCTTATATTACCCGCCAAATGCCTTTCATCGTCACTCCAATTCATTCCCGTATATACATTCACCCAATGCTTCCAACTTTCCTTATCTCTTCCATATATTCTACATATCCTCGCACTCTCATTCGTCTAATACCTGGTTCCACTTTTCTCGCCCCACATCTAAATGTGTGAATAAATCTGCCAAATCTGTAAAGCATTCATTTTTTTATACTTACATCTGTTGTTATATACTGTAGTATTCCTTCCCCGTTCATTATTATACTAAAATTATACTAAAATATTTTCTATTATATTTCCCATTCCTCCATCTTTCTCGCACTTCAATATCATTCATCCATATCTCAACTTCAATTTCAGCTTCGTCCACGTGACACATTTTCTCGAACCATATTTCCATAGACCATTCAATTTTTTTATACAGTTTCTTGTTCTCTTTAGCTCATTTATTCAAACATCTACTCTCCACTCTTGCTCATACATTTGTCCCTTGATACATTCCTTTTACAATCCCAGTTATTCTTTTTGTCATTCCGACTTCTTTCTTCCTCATACATAGTATCTTTCTCACGATGTTGTTAAATCCTGCGTGTAAACCCAAAAACATCATATATAATTCCTTTCCTCTACACAACTCTTGATTCATTAGGAAATTTATGATTATCAGCTGTGCCACTTCCCTTTATAAATCCATTATGCGCTTTTGACAATGCCCTGTTCTCACTCAAATATCTGAAAATCATATTTTTCATAATTCTTCCAAATAATCTACATACACCGTTAATCATTGTAACCCCCTCAAAAGTTTAATCGGGTTAATTGAGCGGCGGACTGTAAACACCATTCATTATTTGGCTGGTCAATACGATAATATATTTCGCTAAATTATGAAAGTAGTAAATGGTGACAGTTTACAAAAAAAACCACCAAACGGTTTTAATGGGCCATTTTATTACACTAATTGATAATAAATGACTAACCAGCAAGTACACAAAATTACAAATATTGATTTAATTTGAACAGTGGAATCTTAATTAACTTGAATACCGAAGCTTCTTGACTGTTAATCTTGATGCCGCGAAGTCGAATCCTTCTAACAACCTAGGATTTCGAAATTAATTAACGGCTATGAATTATATTTGAAGGAAGATACCTTTCTTCCCTAACCTTGCGCTACTGTCCTTGAAAAACCTTAGCCGCAGCAATAACATCTTTCCGCCATTCGTCTCTTGATGCAGCTTTTCTCCTCCATTTCCGGATTCTTAATTTGCGTAGATCTTCGGACACATGATCCATCCATCTCTTGCGTGGACGACCTATGAAACGACTCCCTTCTAGTTTGGTATTCAATACCGTATTCAGTATCCTGGTGTCATTCATCCTCTGAACGTGTCCGATCCACCGCAATCGTCCTGCTTTTATGTCACTGACGATTGACGGCCTTCTATACAGGTCTTCCAGGTCCGCATTTGTTCGAGTTCTCCATCCATCTCCGTAATACACAGCTCCAAAAATTTTCTTCAGATTTTGCGTTCCCAGGCTCCTTGGCGGTTTTCATTTGCGTTTGTTAATGTTCATGTTTCTGAGCCGTATGTTACTGTTGGTTTTATGAGCGTAGAATACAATTTCACTTTTATCTACATGGATATTAATGATGACTAAAGCACATTGAGAAAACTGTAGTAGCATCTGTTTCCGGCTGCTATTCGAGCTTCAATTTCAATTCTCAAATCATTGTTTCCCGTTACGATTCCCCGAAGATATTTGAAAGAAGATACCGTTCATTTATAAATGCAATAACGAGCGTTATGTTAGATAGCAATCGTAACACACGAAAAGGAAGAGTTCTTCAATCCGAAATGCTGAAGGTTGAGCCGAAGATGTTTTAGGTATTAAATTCTCTTTTGCTTTTCTTCCCCCCTTCTCCTCCGACTGTTTTAACTTATCATGCAGTCTTCTCTATCATTGCCTATCGACCCATTCATTCTTAGATACTTTTATATATATTTTCACTCTTTCAACAATTATAATATTTTTGCGCAACATCTATAAATTTAAATAATATTTTCAAAAAGCTTTTCGTAAAATGGAGATTTTGCTCTATATGTGTTTAAACTTTTGCGAACTTGGTGACTTCTTTTTTCAAGAACTGCTTTACTGTTTTTTTCTTATATATTTCTCAGATATATCTATAAGTTCCCTAGCTATAGCTTATATTAGCTTAAAAATTCCAGAAGGTAAATATCATAGGAATACATACTTTACATTATATACATCTATAAACTATATTCCGAGCGTGGTTTGACGGAAATCTAGGTTAAGTAAAAAGCGCAGGATATTTGTTTTTTCTTATCATTTACCTTTCAACATAGTCCCATTTCAGAACAATAACATTTTCAAAACGACTTTCCAATTTCTTCATCCCTTCCTAAAAGTAATTTTGCTCGGTCAATTCGTAGTCTAATTGGTTCAATTTTACTTGCACGCGGGTATCTGTAAGCGGATATTTTGTTATTATGGAAGAGAACTATTTTGCGAGTCAAACCAGAGCATTTTTTCTTAGATTCAGCGTCGAAACGGCCCAATAATGCTACATAGTAAACGGCAGTTATGGTTTTATATTTTGCCAAGTAACGAATAAGAATAATGCTTTTCGTATTCCAAAAAAAAAAACCATCAGCTTACCGGCCAATCGGGTTGTCTTTTCCTTCTTGGGTGGGCCTTCGTCGCTTTTTCTCCACTACCTTGGACTATTTGTTCGTATCCGGTGTGTAGTATTGGGCCCATGCTTCATCAGCAGTGACGTATCGATGATAAAATGCTTCAAATAAAAATCATGTTTTATTCTTGCCAAAAGCTTCTGTGAGTCCGCCACATGTGTGCGTTTTTGGTTGATAGTGAGTAAACACGGCACCCATGTCGCGGATATATTTTTCAAATCCAATTGTTTTGCGTATGATGGCGTGTGCACGCTTAGTAGATATGTATGTAGACTCTGCTAGCTCACAGATTTTGTTCGACAGTTTGCCATAATCACATCATGGATTTTGTTGCCAATTTCTGGTGTAGTGACGATATTTGAGGGCACTGTCAGGTCATCATCACAAACACCCGTACGACCACGGATAAATTCACCTTTCAAAAATTTTTGCTGTTGCTAGCGACGATCCTGAGTTACCGTTTACAGCTTCTAGTTTCCGTAAACAGCTTCAGCTTCTAGGCCTTAATACCTGCATTGTTTATCCCTTTCTTGTAAAAGAACTTAAGCACTGAACGATATTCGACTTTTCCATTTTTCACAAAACACAAAATTTGCTTGTTTGCGGCAGCTGTAAAAACCAAACTAATTGTTCTTTTTGCTATAAATTTTAACAGATGTCAATTGTTGGATGCCAGATGTCAAAATCAATATGGCGTTCGTTGTCACGTATCGCCATCTATCAAAGGCTAGATTTATGTCAAACCATCTCGTATTATCAATGGGAAGTTAGATAAATATTCTTTCTTCTGGTTGAGATTTATTATGTATGAGCAATAAAATTAATGCGAACTTTAAGCACACGAGACTGTATCTCCGTTAAGTGTTGTACTACGCTTCACGTGACGCACAAAACTATTAGAACAGTGGGATATGATGTCGTTCTAGATCGTCAGGAATCGGCAATAAACGACGATGTTGTGTTTGTAACATGCCGACTGTTGCTCGAGTGCTTTTAAGCTCTGCACCCCTGTGATTTACCCTTTTTTACTTATGACACAACATACTATACAAGGGTTAATTATAACTAATTCAAAATCGTTTAAGTTTATAAGATTTCTATATACGATTTCTTTCAAACTAACCTATATGCTATTCTCTGTCTAAGTATCTTTGCTCATTCTCTAGATGCTATTCTATTTTTGCATCATGTTACGTTTACCCTAAACGTAAAATATTTTACACGCTCAATTACTATCTTCAGGGGCGGTGTGATGCGCTAAACAAAGTTACCGTCGTATGGGGGGCGCATTGTAAGATGGGACTCCACTTTCAGATGAATGTTTACATTATACGATATACAAAAAGAAAGGATGAAAATTGTGTGCAGTATATGAGTACGGATGTACAGAACGAAATAATTGCTGTATTAGCTCACAGCACTGAAGAAAGATATGTACTAGCGATTCAAAAAGCTTACTACTTTTCAGTTATATTGTATTATATACTAGTTACAAGTAAAACTGAGCAAATGAGTTTTATTATGGAATCTGTAGGAATGAGTGATAAAAAAGCTTAAAATATTTTCTTGATTTTATTGGTATTAAAGATTCATCAGGTGAAGGGTTAACAATTTTTTTGATTTGTGTAATTAAAAAACTTAATCTAGATATCAAGAACTAATGCGGCCAAAGCTATGTTAATGGCGCGAATATGAAAGGGAAAAACATTGGTTTACATATCTAATTTCGAGGTTTTGTTACCCGTTGTTCTGATCACTCTCTAAATCTTGTAATTAACGATGCTGCAAAAGTAATCATCAGACTGTTTTATTTTTCGGAATTATCCAAGAAATGTGCGCAATTAACTAAACGATGGAATATTTTGAAAAATGTGTTCTAAATCTAACATTAAAAGCACTATCAGACACCTACTGGGACTTTCGTGTTGAAGGATTAAAGCCCTGTTCCAAATTGATGAAATCTATGACTCACTATTTAAACTTCATGAAGATGAAAGGAAGGATAATCGGATATCAGGATACAGTTGTGTATATCAGAACTTGCAGCTTCTTTGTTGTTTGCTAATTATTCTGTGATACCATGCAGCTAACAGATTAGCAAAATGCTTGACGACTTGCATATTTCAGTTTACTTTAACTACGGAACGATATTCCTATGCTGGGATTACAACATTGACAAATCAGGAACAATACACATATTAAATTATTGTTTTATCTGTTACGATCGTTTTACCTCACTTCACTTTTTAAAGAAACTACAATAGTTGTGGTCTCCCAAAGCGCGATTACATCTAGTTCAATTGATTATTTAATAACAAATACTGGCACAAGAATTCTGTTCTTCAATAATATAGATGCAGGGATTTCGGACCATAACCTACTCGTTACATCCTTCATTCTTTATTCTCCTCTTGATAATATAGCTAAACCGTACAATGAGAGGAAGACTATTGCAAGCACAAGCTTCAGTCTGCAGAATATCACTAGATTCAAAGCTCTCTGTAAGGATCACCTTCTCGATGTAATGACATAAATATTGCGTTTGACGTTTTCTGGTCACAGTTCAAATATAATTTTGAACAATAGATAGCACCTGCACAATAGAAGCATGTCGACATATATTCCGTCTAATTTTGCATTCTTTAAAAAGCTAAAAAACAAAATCCAGGATCTAGAGCAGTTGTAGTGGGTGTTTAAATATTTTTCTGACGTGGACCTACAGACCTACTGCAAGAAATATCAAATGGGCATCAAAAAACAAATGTCACAAGAGAAATATGTATCTTGCCAAAACCAAATCAATAGTTCTAGATGTGGAATATTGCTAACCAATGGCAGGGAACTGCACCGCGTAAGAACAATAAAATCACAGTGGATTTCAACTACAGCACTTCCAATGACCCGGTTTTCTTCGTTGATTGAAAACCTGACCTCCCAGTTGGAAAACTTAAATCGCACAGTGGTACCTGTGCAATCGCCATTCTTTTATCACTATGAAACATCTTACACTGAAATTATAAGTGCTATTGACTCATTAAAAAACATGAAAGATTGTGCATTTCACTCAATACCCATATTGGTAGTAAAATAATGTAAAATTCAGCTAATCACACGGCTTGCTAATCTAATGAATATCTCACTTTTTCGTGGACAATTTCCTGCAGACTTCAATGATAATGCCAGCTCCTAAGAAGGGAAATTCACATTATATGAATAATTATAGTCTGGAAATTGGAACTCCTCAGAGCAGTACCCTCTTACTCTATATTAATGATCTTCCCCAGTATATTACTGATGCGGAAGTTAAGCATGCTGACTATACTTCGTTTAAAGTATCTTCCAAAGCTGTTGATGATCTCAACAGGAAAGGTAACTCTTAGGAAATTGTAAAGCTCTTAGGAAATTGTAAGAGTCGAGTATGAAGAATAGATCCATAACCAGTACAAAAAAAAGTGTGTGCAGATTTATAATTGCTACATCTCCATCTAGCTTTAATTTTTCTTTTAATGGGCTACACTTGCAGATATCAGAAAGTGTAAAATTCTTGGGTATTTACTTAGATAACAATATTAAATAGAATGATCAAATCGATGCGGTGGCGATGCGGTACTTTTTGTTGACATGTCAGAATCAGAATATCGCTAGCGTTGATAATCCTCTCGCAATATACTATGGTACAGTGTATCCAGTATTGTCATATAATACAACACTATGGGGAAGATCGGCAGACCCTAGCCGTTTCTTCATACTACAGAAACGAACACTGGGCATAATATTTCATATAGATTCGATGACATCTTGTAAAAACTACTTCACACAATTCATAACACGGCAACACGGCAACACGGCAACACGGCAAAACAGCAACACGGCAACACGGCAATACGGCAACACGGCAACACGGCAACACGGCAACACGGCAACACGGCAACACGGCAACACGGCAACACGGCAACACGGCAACACGCCCACATGGCAACACGGGAATACGGGAATACGAGAATATGGGAACACATATTCTTGAAATGTTGTCAGGCGTATCCTTGGTAGCGGCAAAGCCGCGGCCGCAGGCCGCGGTAATTTGGGCCGTAATGCGGGAACACCGGTTTAGAAGAACACGGGAATATGGGAATACGGGAATATGGGAATACGGGCATACGGAAATACGAAAACACGGGAATACGGGAACACATACCCTTAAAATTTTGTCAGGCACATCGGCAATTAGGTCATGTCGCTGACCGCGGCAAGGCTATGGTCGTATTGCGGAAAAACTGGAATACGGCCAACATATTCTTAAAATCGCATCAAGTTATTATATCAGATTAAGTTAGACCAAATAATATCAAATCAGACCAAATCAGATCGCATCTGATCGAATCTGATCGAATCTGATCGAATCAGATCGAATCAGATCGAATCAGATCGAATCAGATCGAATCAGATCTAATCAGATCGAATCAGATAGAATCTGATCGAATCTGATCGAATCTGATCGAATCTGATCTCGAATCTGATCAAATAGATCAAATTAGATCTAATCTGATTGAATCTGATCGAATCTGATCGAATCTGATCAAATTACATCCAATTAGATCGAATCAGATAGAATCAGATCAAATTAGATTAAATTAGATCGAATCAAATCGAATCAGATCTAAGCAGATCACATTAGATCAAATTAGAACAAATTAGATCGAGTCAAATCGAATTAGATCAAATCAGATCTAATTAGATCAAGTCAGCTCCAATTTAAACAAATCAGATCAAATCAGATCAAATCAGATCAAATCAGATCAAATCACATCAAATCAGATCAAATCAGATCAAA